>KZ808766.1:129622-166022 GCA_000696205.2 Oncopeltus fasciatus
GGGGGGGGGGGGGGGGGGGAAGGGAAGCATCTAAACAATAAAAAGTTTAGGCCACAAATTACTTACAAGAGAAGATAATAGTTATTTTAAATTCATTATTACACAACTGGTAAAATATAATGGGTTGTATGCAAGTAATAAATATGGTAGATTACCTAAATTCAAAATAATAATTGTAATAGCTCTTTTTATTTCTTATTTAACTATGTATAATCAGGAATTAATATAATACTCAAGAAAAAATAATTTAGCGAATTTCTGAAAAAAAAAGCAAATGCTGCGGAAAAGTGTTCAAAACCTGGAATTTTTTCAAATGTTTTAATTTTCAGAATTTCCTTCTTCACTAAGGAATTTAATTAAAATAAAATATGGGACAGTGATAATATCCAATTAACTAAACAATAATTACAAAAATAGTAGACAAATAATAAAAGTATTAGAAAGGTTACTAAAAGTATCATCTTTATCATTAGCCATTAGATTTATAGCAAATAGAGTAGTATGGAAGGCAGATCTACTTTTGGCATAGAGAAAAATGATAAAAATGAAGAGAATAAGTAGAAAGAATGGAAGTAAATATACTCAATTACACTAAGGTCAAGTAATACATTCCAAAGGAAGAAAATAATAAATTTAAACTTGCAAGTTGTTTACTATATTTACTGCCTAAAAAAACTCATATGAATATCCCTATATTACTTAATTTTTAATTTCATTCCAATTATTATAGTTTCTAAAATGTTATCTTTGAATAATATTTTTTACTTAAAGAATTGATAATTAAATCAAATTAAAAAATTAAGAGTTCTGATTAAAATTAAGTTCACTGTTGAAGTTTTAAAATATTTATAGTCAATTATTTTACAAGAAGTCACATCTTATATTTTAATTTTGTACATTTTTATATCAAAGATGGTTTTCAAAGCATTTCAATCAATTTTGCATGGAAAAATTTCAATGGGTTACCTTCTTTCAGAAATTTTTATGTTCTAATAATTAGAACCTTTCTTTCAAAAATTCGCCAAACCACATTTAATAATAAAATCCATCCTACATAACATGATGAGAATAATTAAATTGCTATAAAAGACTTCATAATATGTATAGCATATATAATATAAGATGAAAAAATATATAACTCATTAGAAGTAATATAACTCCCACAAATTTTCTCTCATATACTGATTTAATCAATAGCTTTTAAATTATACACTTAAAAATAAATTACCTTCTTAAATTACTTATGGCAGTTTATTTGATTTAAAAATTATAAAAAAATAAATAGGTGTTTAATAAATTCTAAATACTGTTTAAACTTATTACCCTACATTATGAAAAATTACAATAAATATAGATGCAAAATTATAAAATAGACTAGTATGTATTTTTGATAATACAATCCCTTTTAATGTATATTACTGTTTATTGAATGGCTGTTTTTATGGCAAAAAATTAATAAAACAAGATCAGGGAACAATTTCATTTTCTTTCTTTAAAGCTTGCTCTCTTAATTCAAGCATGTCCAACTTTTCTCTGTGCATTCTTTCTATATGCCTCGCTACATGCATTTTCTGTTTAGCTCGATAATTGCAATATGGACACTTAAATTGTGGTTCTTTTCCACATTCCCATTTTTGATGATTTCGAAGAGATGATTTTAGTTTGTAGTGCCTTCCACACTTGGTACACTCAACACCATCATTTCCATAATAACCTAAAACAAAGAGATTTAGAAAATGTTAAAAATAAATTTAAATAAGTGCAATTATTACTATATATATATATATATATATATATATATATATATATANTAATAATTGAAATAAAATACTAAAATATAAAGTGGGATAAAAAAACAAAATGCTTTCACCTGAATAAAGAAATAAACTATCATACCTTCTATTATCCGTCTTCATTGATTTCTGCACACCATCTTTTGTTGGCCAGTGCTTTCGGAACGCATGTATTCGGCCAGAAGATGGACAATGTCCGAAAGCGCTCGCCAACAGAAGATGGTGTGCAGAAACCAATGAAGACGGATAATAGAAGGTATGATAGTTCTATATTCATTGGTGGTGGAAATAACCTTTTAGATTATTTACCTGAAGAAATAAACAACTAGCCCATTCCTTTGAAATATCAAAAACAGCCAAGAAAGGTGAGACTAACTGTGACATGTCTTAAGATGTTTCAAGTACTCAGTAAACTTCCAGAACAACTTGAATGAGGCCATGTTTATCAAGTCTGATATAGATTTTGAACAACAGAGTTTTGTTTCAAATTGCAAGAAAGTGCCAAAGAAGCTCTTGAAATTTTTGAACTCTGGTATTTCTGAAGTATATTTGCATGTGGGATCTGCGATTTAATTACAGAAATAGATTGGATGAAGATAAAGAATGGTTATGATGTACTTTGATTTCAAAAACAGATGAAAACATGTAAAAAATGGATAAAATGTAACACTTCTGTTTAAACAGAAGAAAAATTACTCAAGAGTATTCCGAAAATAAACTGAACATCTAATGAGAGTCTGTGCAATGCATTATCAAGGATTTGATAACTAGAAGAGTGAGAACAGAATTTGTTATCAAATTTTTAACGGGTAAACGAAAAAAATGATTGATGGCCCATTATGGAAAAATGTAAGGGAAGATAAGATGCAGCCAATGGATATGAATCAGAACTAAAAATTAAGGATTCCCATTGGAAAATGAGTATTTTCTTTTGCTCTATAAAAGCATCAGTCAAAATAGAACATCAAGATCATGCTCATTGATTTTTTTGAAAGTGAAGTTTACAAGGAGATACTAAATGTTTGTGAAATGATAAGCAAAGAAAGAGACTAAAAAAATGAGTTGATGGCTTCTTTCTTTATTACGATAAAGCACCTTATCAATAATAGCATTTGATTAATGAGTTATTAGTCAGAAAAAATGTTTATATAGAGAGTATTTTGACCGTAAATGTTATTATTAGATGTTTTTTTGATGGGGTTTGGTCAAGGTAGATCCAAAAAAATACAAATTTAAAAAATTTGCATTTTTTAAAAATAATTAATTAATCTTGAATTATCTTGAATCTTTAATTATCCCTAAAGGATACATCCCCTTCAAATTATTGATAAACATTGGAACACAATCCGAGACCATACTACACTATTCCGGTCTACATATCTTGAGTCCCTTTCCCTTTCTTGTACGTCCGGCTATCTCCCTTACCAAGGTAATTACTACAACCAGATTAACGGTCTGGCTATGAAAAATAACCTTGCTCTCGACATTTCAAACATCACCCTTAATGACCTCCTAGACTCTCCTTCCACTCTTTCACAACGGCATTTTCTTCCTTAAAAAATATGTTGACGACCTCTTCCTTATTCTCACTCCAGAAAAAATCCCCTAGATCCTTACTGCATTTAACTCATACTACCCTCGTCTCAAATTTACCATTGAAATTGAGTCCTTACTCAGGTCGTCTCCTCCACTTTAACTCATCTCACCCTCATCATCAAAAAATAAATGTGTCCAAAAACCTCATCTACAGATCACTCACACTCTGTGACAAGGTATTCCATAGCAAAATATTAAACATATACCTGACATCCTTCTTTCCAATGGTTTTTCTACTCAGACCATTAAAAAACTTGTGAATGAATTCTTTATTTCTACAGATCAAGAAATCTCTTAGAAAAACTTTCCCAAACCCTGAGCTTTTTCCACTAACAACAAACTAAAATGAATTTACACCATCCTTAAAGACCCCATCCCCCTTCCTAACAGAACTAATGTTGTTTACAAAATTCCTTGTTCCTCTCCTAATTGCCATGGTTCTTATGTTGGCCAACTTTTTTTTTTTTTTTAAATTAAACTTTTATTTATTTATTACATTCTGTTAAATTAAAACATTTTATTTGTAATTTGATCACCACAATGAATTTAAAAAAAAAATGACATTCAATATCAATCACATATGGAGAGAAGGTGACCAATGACACCACTTTAAAAACCCTATTTCCCGTAGAATTAATAATCATAAAAATGACATAAAGAAAAACTAATAAAACTGCCCACACTAAAGATGTTTTTCTTGAAAAACACACATTTGACTTCGAGAACATTACCATTCTTTCCATTAAACCCTATGAGCACAAATGCCTTTCATCGAAAACCATTCTCATTAACTTACAACAAAATCCAGTTAACGACAGAACTGACATAGAATAAATTTCTTTAACTCATATTCTCATTTAACTTATTCTTTAACATTTTCAACATTCTGAAAAACCTTTAGCTCTTCTCCAAAATAAACCTGTCGAACATTTTTCCTAGTTTCAAAAGTTACTTATACTTTTGAAACAGGCTGCTCTCCCTTTGCACCTTCTACCTCTTAAATAAAATAAAAGAATATCACACGATATAAAACAGCATACAATTAGCCACCACTCTTTATGAGAAAATAATAAAAAAATAATTCTCATAATCAAAGTATTTGATAAGAAATAGAATAATATTGGCTGAAAGTACAATAAATGAATTAAGTTCAATTATAACTGGACAAAATATATAAAGTGAAAAAGAACAACACAATTCTAGGTTTCTTGTCTGTGTAACAAACTTTAATACAGAAAGTTTACAAAATTTGAGAAAAGGAATGAAACAAAAAATAATTTTGGTTGAAAACAATAATAATCAAACAACATTGAGACAGAAACAGAAACAAATATTAAAATAAAAAATAAAATAACCAAGTAAAACTCACTGACACTACACTTACAGGACAAGAACGGAAATATAGCACAACTAAAAGGAGAAATTTGTTCTATGTCAGTTCTGTTGTAAACTGGATTGTTGTTCACATAGGCTTCGTCGGTCGTCAGATGTATTTACCATTTCATCTTCCGGGTTGGACCGAGTCAAATTGTTGTTATTTGCCGAGCTTTCGCACATCATGTGGTGGCTTCTTCAGGGCTGAAAAGAGAATGAGAGTTGTAAAGAGAGATTTTTAAAAATCTCTCTTTACAACTCTCGTTCTCTTTTCAGCCCTGAAGAAGCCATCACATGATGTGCGAAAGCTCGGCAAATAACAACAATTTGACTCGGTCCAACCCGGAAGATGAAATGGTAAATAAACTGGATTGTGTTGTAAGTTTGAATTTTGAAAATCAACTAGACTTTTGAAATTTTGAAACATTCTTTGGAAAACTGATATTCAGTACTCCAACAAATACCAATACTGAAATACTGTCACTAAATATTGAGGAGCTGGAAATGATCATATTGGACCTCAAAAGCAATAAAGCACCAAGAGAAAACAGATTATAGATGCACTTAGGAAGAATGCCAACAAGAAAGCAACAGAATTTCTCTAAAAAGTATTTCAGGACATCTGGCTAAAGGAAATTATTCCAGAAGAAAGGAAGATGGCCCTGATCCACCCTATCTACAAGAATAGGGGAAAAAAACAATCTCAACAACGAATATCAAGCAGGATTCAGGAAGGGAAAATCCTGTCCAGAGCAAATCATAGAACTCAAAAATCGTATCGCTTAAAAGGATGATTGACTCCTATGGCTACATCCTAAGAATGGATTTGAGAAGGATAACTAAGAGGATCTTCAACTTTTTCGCAACAAGTAAACCAAACCAAGCTGGTTTAAAGAGACTGAAAAAGATCTACTACCACTCCAAGTTAGAGAAGAGACGTTTTAGATGGATCCTCAAAGAATGTAACCAAAGATAAAATAAAGAAGTCCAGATAAGAGTCAAATGACAGAACAGAATCACTGAAGAAGAGAGGAAAATGAGATCTGATAGGATGAAAAAATACTGGCAAGACAGTAAGGCAAAACACACTAATTACTGCTTGATCAATCACACCCCAAAGTAGGCGATTTGTAAAAAAATAAAATAAAAATATTTATAAAAAAAAAAAATATACAGAAAGATTGAAAACATGTCTAAAATATTTGGTCGCCTAAATAAAAGGAGTTATCATGTATAATCTACCCCTCCCCCTCCTATATTTTTAATATGTTATTCCTATTGTTTTCTATCAAATCTTATAAATGTTAAAGCACAAGACTAACTATAAGACAGCCAGAATGGGTTCTAATTTAATCTTAATTATTATCATTTAGAAATATTTAGTGTGTTCATGTTTGTTTAAAAATATATAAAATTTATAAAAATTTCAATATCTTACCATGAAGAGTTCATATTTTGTTGGGGATGTCTTGTTTAGTGGGTCCTGTCTTGGAAGGATTAGCGTATAACAAGGGTAATAAGAGACCAATAACAAGTATCAAGGATCTACTTTAAGAAGTATGTTTCCTTTTGACCTTTCACTTGTGTTTCATTTGAAAATGATATTTACAACTAGTGAAATAGTTGACATTATTATGATTTTTACTTATTGTCGTGATTATAAACTATAATCAATGCATGGAAAGAGATGAGGACATTAGTAGAAGAGCAAAGTAAAATCCACACCTCAACAATCAGGAGATAACCAGACAAAATTTATTTTCAGTAGTAAATGATCAAAAGGTCCTGAAGCAATGAAGATATTATCCTGTCTACCATATCTATCTTCACCAATATTTATCTGAACATGAAAGACTGTGAAGACAGGAGTTCTGCAATAGGAGTGACAAGATGATTATGCAAAACAGTCATTTCCTCGGACCTGTACTCTTTCCAGATGAATCTACATTTGAGAGTGGTGAACATAATAACCATTACTTGTCCAACCAAGTAGACAGACAATATCATTGGTCAATAAATGTATGATGTGGAATACTTGGGAATAAAAATGAGCCTTACTTTTTTTATAGACAACTCAACAAATCAGATTATTCCAGATTGATCAAAGAGCAACTCCCACAACTCCTTGAAGGGGTACCCCTTCACACAAGACTACACATGTGGTTCCAGCAAGACGGATGTCCTGCACACTATTCGCAGCAAGCATGAAGAGTTAATAGCAGGTGGATATGTCAGGGTGAAACAATTTCTTGGCCAGCAAGGTCCCCCGATCTGAAACTGTTAGATTTTTTCTTATGTGTAGCATCACCCACTACACCTGATCAGATGAGAGGTAGAATATCGGAAGTCTCTAGATCAATTCTTTGAGTTTAGATACAAAGAGCAATAGATAACCTTAATTCGAGAATGGAGATGTGCTTGTGAGCCGGAGGGGGCATCTTTGAAGACACAGTACATGATGTGCAAGCTAAGCAACATTACTCTGCAAAAAGGCACATACCTTTTTTTTAAATAATGAATACTTTTTCCTCCTTTTTCATACATGTTCCCTTTCATTGCTTTTTCTCATAATTTTTGCTTATCATTTTATTATTTATAATGACTCCAATTCCAGTGACTTTTGTTTTTAACAAAATACAGTATTAAATAAAATAAAAACATTATTAGCTCATCAGCCTACTCCTGTGAATAGGTTCACAGGGGTAGGCTGATGGACCTGTGAATTATTATTCATTATGTGAATAATGAAACGATTATTGCTTAGAAGATCTCTTGAAAAACTACATATTTCCCATTATTATAAAAAAAATTTTACTGCCTTGGAAATATTGTCAGTAGAAAGGAGATTAAAAAAAATTACCTGTCATGTGCAAATAGCAGATTTTGAAATGACCTATTACCTTTAATTTACAAGTTATTTACCAGCAGTGTGGGTTTTGGTTTCTATTATAACTTTTTGGCATTTTAAAACTGCTTATGTGAAATTGGGGGTCATCTGCCAGTCCCTACTTTTAGATAAGCATATGTAGCATACCCATAAAGCAAATTAAGAACAAGTCAATCATTCTGAACTAGAGGTGAGGAACCACTAATTTTTCCTCATGCATCACTCATTCACTCAGATCAACCTTTTACGCAGAAAATACATTTGAGCTGTCTTGTATAAACTGAATACCTGTATAATGATTTGAGCCACAGTTAAATATTTAGTTTTAAATAATTAAATATTATATTTTAAGTGTTTAATATAGCATGAGTGGATGGGGAAAATTTCCAAATTATACGAGAATCAGAAATATGAGGAATTACTAGCTGTAGAGGTATACTAATCTAAGAAATTATATTGTTATAATTGGAAACATTGAAAATCTGAAGAGCATATCTTTAAAAAGTAATGTTTATTAGAGATAGTTTGAGAACAATGTCTCATTGAGTTCAATGTTTTAATGCTCAATCTTTATAAGACAGGCCAGCGCACCAGTTAAGACTGGTATATCCATCAAAACTCCTTTCAAATACAATTTTAATCTTTTAAATTAAAATTGTTTTAATAAAAGTCAAGTAAAGTTTGTAAAGAACTATTAAATTGTGAAAAAAAATTAAATAAAAATTAAGCCATATTAATTTCAATAAAAATTTCTAAAACCTCAACAAATTAAAAAACTCTAACATAAAGAGTTACATGGGGTCTAACAGATAACACTACCTTATTATTATTACACAAGGAAGTTTATAATAAAATCACTAATTAATTATAAAATGATCAAGTTTGGAATTCAAATTAATTAAACAAGCATCCTCATTTATGTCTGATTTAACAATGCATGCGGTGGGAAAAGTTGGGAGGTGCACACTTGCATTCAAAAACTTAAGTGCTGGAACAAGCTTACTCCAGGGACCAGAATCCCTTTGTTGCTAAAAGCGAATATACAGGTGAGACATCTGAAGGGTTGATATGCATTTTATGCAACTTTCGTTCAGCAAAAATGTTTTAAAGCACATTTTACTCTTATCACATTTGATAAATCTATAAAACACAAATAGATACACATGAAATAAAATTCAACATTAAAACTTGAATAATAACTCAGAATATAGTTTTTTTCAGTCACAAATATCCCTCATTAAGAATAGGGATAATATGAATACTGACATTTAATTACACATTTTACTTTTTATTTCTTATTGTATAGATTTTATATATATTGTTTGCATATATCCATGTTTTCAACTAAAACTACCTCTGATTTTAACTGAATTACTGCAATTGGGCTTAAAATTACTGACCATAATGGTAATCAGTAAAATGAATTAGTATGTAACATTAATTTCAATAAGAAAAAACAAACAAGTCAACAAATTGAAAAGCTACAACAGCATGAAGTGTTGATTATTACCAATATCTCTGCCCTATTTTTATTGCATTATCATGATCATAATAAAAAGAACAAGTATCATCAAATAATTTTTATTTTTTTATAATTATTTATTTATTTATTACATTCTGTAAGATAGTACATATATCTTGTAATTTGCTATATATTGCCCTATGACTTTGAGCTACAATGACATGAGGAAGAGAACGGCCAGTGCCGCAACTCCAATCACATAATTTGTTATGAAATTATGAATTTCAATTAAGCTAAACCTAATGGTTAAATAAAATTAAGTACCTATGGAAGAATAGATTATGTGGGGTTAATTAAAATAGATAGCAGGAAAAAAAAGTTTAAACAAGCTCCTTCATGGCTAACAAGTTTGATGCAGTCACTTTATGTATGAAATGAATATCCTCATGTTGCTTAGAAAGGTATTAAGTGAAAATCTGGGTCCTATGTTATTCAACTATTATTGACAGTTAATAAAATATAGGATGGTGTCTGGATGGGATATTAAGTATTTTTGAGAAATTTTTTTAGAACTTATACTTTTATAAGTTCTAAAAGTATATTTTGTATATTTGTAGTTTAAAAAAAAAAAAACTAATAGTAATTAGAATACAGAAGAAATTAAAATTTGACTATTGCATTTAAAAGATAATTAAGAGGGAGCTTTATAAATCAGTCAATTTAGGTATAATAGCCAAAATCAGGCAGCAATTGGACTGGTAAAATGTTGTAGGAATCAATAATGGATGTAGTCACTAACTTAAATGTTGAATATTATCTCTAAATAAAAAGTGGACAAGTATTTACTTAATCAATTTGTTAAATTGAATTGCTTACAAATCCAAGTGTAGACTAGTTACAAGTCTAATTGAATAGAGTCACTTTATTTACCAAGAGGGATAAGGAGTAGACCTAAACATTATAACTTCAACAAGTCACTATATGTACATAAGGCTTCCTGTGGAAATTTCCAGAGACTCGAATGAGTTTCATTAAATATCTTGAAGACCTTAATAGATATCAAACAGACTTGTTCTTGACAAATGTGTTTAGATTGTTTGGGTTAGTCGGTTTTAAGTCAAATGAGGAAAAATGTATAAGGTAAACAAAATTTAAAAAAGTCTAAGATAGTTGAAATTTATTTAAAGCATTATAATAGAGATATGATGTTGAAGTTCAAATAAATACTGAGTTGGGTCATCTTTGCCGTTATGCTACTGAGCAATTAAAAATATTTCAGCTTATTCATTAAAATATTGTATGGAGACACACAGGAAAATATAGTTCGAATGGAGTTTTTTTTTTCGTAGATATTATTATTAAATATTTTTTGTTGGGGTTCAGTCAATGTAAATAAAAAAAATACAATTTAAAAAATGTGTATTTTTTAAATTATCTATAATCGGCATACATTGTAAGCCATCTTTAGGGTTGTTAAGATACAGTGTAATAAGAATAAAATTTAAAAAAAGCCCAGAATTCTCTGAATGTAATGTGATATCAGAAGTATGTATGTAGTAAAATATGTAGAAAAATTCAAATGCAAAAAACAAACTACAAAAAAATATAATTCACCACACCTACCTATCATGAAGACTAGCGGGGACCTCGTTTCACCAGGATCCCATTTTCATGACTGACAGGTAGGGTTTGGAACTTGTGATTTTTAAGATGAACAACGTGGGTGGTAGAGGGTAAGAGGCGGTAAGTAAAAAGGGAGAGTGCATCAAAGGTGGCAATACCAGGAAAAAAGGTAGGATATTATTGTGGATAAGTATGTTTAAGGAACTAGGAGAAATGTTTGACAGATTTATTTAGAAG
This sequence comes from Oncopeltus fasciatus, assembly GCA_000696205.2. NCBI lineage: Eukaryota > Metazoa > Arthropoda > Insecta > Hemiptera > Lygaeidae > Oncopeltus > Oncopeltus fasciatus. The sequence continues at coordinate 140,595 of KZ808766.1, forward strand.
GAGGGCTAAAGGTTTTTCAGAATATTGAAAATGTTTGAATAAGTTAAAGAAATGTGTTCTATGTCAGTTCTGTAGTTAACTGGATTGTGTTGTAAGTTAATGTGAACGGTTTCAGATAAAAAGAGTTTGTGTTCATAGGGTTCAGTGGAAAGAATGGTAATGTTATCAAAGTGCCGCTCTCCCTTTGTACTTACTGCCTCTTACCCCCTCCCCCTTCCACCACCCATGTTGTCCACCCTACCTCTCAGTCATGGAAATGAGATCCTGGTGACACAACATTCCTTCTAGCTTTCATGTTAGGTAGGAGTAGTGAATTACATTTTTTTGTATTTTGAATTTTTCTACATATTTTACTGTATACATTCCTGAAAAACAACCAGCTCATCGATCCTTTACAGGCAGGCTTCCTATCTTGATTTTCCAATCAATCCCCTTTAGTGAAGATCACTACTGATATCACTGAACAACAAAGTTTTTGTTTCGGGGTTGAAATTAGCTGATTTTAATGTATTTCCACGTGTTAAAACCGAAAATGACCATAAAAATTATATATTAGCTCTTGTTTTCAAGACATAGTATCATTCTATTATATATATATTGAGTTTTCAACAAATGAAATATTTCATCACCAACAGTTGGTACACATGTTTGTTTACATAACAACCCTCTCATCAGCTGTTCATAAGTAGTAAACATAACCTTTGGAGTTTGTCAATTGTACGCATATGGTTGCTATTGAAATTATCGTGTGAAGTTGATTTTTAAATTAATTTAAGTGCTGATCTGAAATGCCTCGAAAGTGTGTGAATTCTGTCGATAGCTTTTGCTATATATGTGGTGAAATAACATTTAAGGCTCAGAAACGTAAAATGTCACCTATCATTAAGACTGCCTATGAACATTATTTTGGTGTAAAAGTTGGGGACCAAGATAAATCATGGGCTCCTCATATATGTTGTAATTCTTGTTCCGTCATATTGCGAGAGTGGCTGAAAAATAACAAGCGGGCAATGGCTTTTGCAGTACCTATGGTTTGGCGTGAGCCATTATTCTGTTATTAATAATAACAATTAATAATGAGTTATTTCTGCTTAACTCCTCCCATTAAGCAAGGTTTATCTATGAAGAAAAGAGGAACGGTGAAATACCCTAATCTCCCATCTGCTCTTCGGCCTGTACCACACTCAGACAATTTGCCAGTCCCTTCTCCACCCAAAAACTATGAAATTTTAGAGGAAAGTGATGAAGTCTGTTTACAAGAAGCAACCCATCCTTCTACATCTTATGACCCTGATTTTGATGTAAGGGATAGGTCTAGTGATCCGCACAGAATTAGTCAAGCAGAGTTGAGTGACCTTATAAGAGATCTTGGCTTGTCTAAGGAAAAGGCTGAGCTGTTAGGGTCAAGACTACAACAGTGGAATCTTCTAAAGCATGATGTGAAAATATCTCAGTACAGGATGCTCCAGAAGTGTTTTATAAAAGACAAGCTAAACGACAGCGATCTTACAATACATCGGATTGACTTAATTGAAATTTGGTGGTACAAACCTCTTTTATATGTCAAAACACTAAGAATAATGTTTTTTTTTTAATCAATTTTGTACTTAAAATATTCTAAAAGAAACATAACAATATTGTTTTTTGTACTTTCACTTTTCACGTATAGTATAACTACTCTTTAAGATTAAGTGCTGTATATCTAAAAAACCAGAGCTAATAAAAATTTTTCAATGTTATTTTCGTTTTTATCACCCCAAAATTAGTAGAAATAGACTAATTTAGTGTAGGAAACATTCAAAAAATATTTTTTTGTTGTGCAGTGTATTCAACGTGCGATAGGAGAACAAAAAGTCACAACCCTCATCTTATTGGACATCTCAAAAGCTTTTGATACTGTTGATCACTCCATACTCCTATCCAAACTTGAAAAGCTATCTTTCTCCAACAGTAACTCCTTTGGTTTCATTCTTTAATGCTCCCAAGTTATTTCCATTCCAGAAAAACCTATCTCATCTTCCCTTCCTACGCCTGCAGGAGTACCTCAGGGCTCTAATCTGTCCTCTACCTTTTTTTGTTCTCTTTTAATAATTCTCTCAGCCGCTATCCAGTATTGTTCTTACCATTTTTATCCTATTTCCAACTTTACCATTCCTTTCCCCCGTTCAGAACTGAGTGCTGCTTTGATCCCAGCGAGCTTGACAAAATCAATAACTGGAATGTTCAAAACAGATTAAGTTTGAATGAGGCAAAGTCAAAGGCAATTGTATTAGGTTCCATTCCCCAATTAAGCTCCCTTCATATCCTACCTAAGTTTACCATTAATAATACTCTTATTTCCTTCTCTTCCTCAGTTGGAATCGTCGGTGTAACCTTTGACCAGAACCTCTCCTGGACGCTTCACATTTCCCAAATATTTCGGCGCTGTTTTGAGTATCTCCGATAATTCCGACACTCAGCTACTTTGCGTATCTCCTACCCAGATCCACGCACAAAGTCCTTGTTTCTTCACTTATTCTCCCTCACTTTGACTATTGTTGTTTGGTATATGGCGGCATCTTAGGTGGGCTTGATGATAGACTAAAGCGTTTCTTAAACTGTTACGCTAGGTTTGTCTTCAGCCAACCTAGGAATTCCTGGGTAACCGACCTGTATACAGATTTAAAGTGGTTGTTTCCTTCCTACAGCAAACTTTATTTCCTTGGTTCCTTCCTTTAAAAATACTGTCTCCGCACATTCTCCTTTTTACATTTATTAACCCCTGACCTTCACCTCCACCGTCCGCTCATGCCACACTGGATTCCTTACCTCTGATCTTTACCTTCCCTCTTATAAAACTGCTTCATTTCGCCGCTCTTTCCCAGCTCGGGCAGCTAACTTTTGGAATTCCCTACCCTCAAATATTCGAAGTGTTAATTCTCTTTCCATTTTCAAATTCCTCCTTTTTCAGCATCTTCTATCCTTCCAAACTGAATCTTCTTAACTGTGAATTTTGCTTATTAATAATTGAATGATTTTATGCGCTTATGAAATGTATATAAATTTATGGAATTAGTGTTAGTTGGTGTTTTCATTAAATGAGTACTTCACATTGCATTTTATTTCCTTAATCAGTTATAATCTCACTCTTCGTTTTTCTTTTTCTTTCCCCAGTCATATTGTTAATATTTATTTATTACCTTACAATGTCAGCCTCAAGGAAATGTTATTATTGTTTAAGTATTTATTTAATTTTCACCACTTCTTTTTATAAATAACTTTTATTAGTATTTTTTATTTATATTAATGTATATTTTTTGAGCCAGTAAAGGCCTTTTGAGAAATTCCCTCTCTGTTATACAAGGGGACTTAGTTAGTCCCAGAATAAAGTCTATTTTCTTTCTTCTTACACACTTTTGATATTACATTACATTTAGTTATGGCAATTCTATGTAATTATAATGTAAATCATTTAAATTTTTAAAATTTTATCTTTTTATTCTCATGAAATTGTGTTTCACACAACAAGAAACATCTAATAGGTAAGTGTAGTATTCATAAAGATTAATCCACGAACTTGCTTTAAGGGGATTTAATGAAGCTACCGCTAGGTTTTAGGTATTTAATATAAGTTGCATTAATGGTTTACATCTACCATATAAGAAATTGTTTATTGTTTTAAATAATAATGAGTGACAAAATTTATTTAATTCACAAATAACCTACCATGCAAAAGTGATTAAAATTGTAGACCAAAATCTGCTTAACTGGTTTAATAAAATTTGATATTGAAGTCATTGAAAAATGACATGAGGCTCTAGTAACTGGTAGGAGCCTGGTTTCATTTGAACTTCATCCATCAATTTTAAAGAGGTTAAATTAAAAGTAAAACTTTTAAAGTAGCTGTAACTTCAGGATGGTAACAGCAATCGATCTAGGGTTTTAGCCTCCATCAGAAACGTGCATAAGCCACATTTCTTGGAGTCATAATTTCCAGTGCTTTGTAACTCAATTATCATTACATATTTGATACGGGACAAGATAGTCTGACACAAAACAGAAATAATTTTAAAAAACAAAAACCATCAAACAACAACTAATGCTGCTCTAAAAGAATGTAGAGAACAATAAGATGCAGTAGTCTACTCATTCTTTAGAAATAAGTCTAGCTCTGCTGTACACAGAGAAATACTTTGTGCTCATAAGCAGTGACTGATTTAAACAATACTCTACATTCTAACCATTTTTGCAATAAAAATAAGTTTTGAGATTGCATAGGTTAGTGAATACCGCTTAAATACATAAATGTTTCATAGTTAAACAAAAGTGCTTCAAAAAATATGTCAAGTACAAAAAAAAAAAAACAAGTCACATTGAGGATTTACCAAATACATAAGTTTATTGACTGCATAAAAATAAAAAAGTTTTTTAAAGTATACATGCACCTAAATTTGCTAATCCTTTTGTATATCAATTAAAAAAAAAATACTTGATAATATGGTACCACTTAATTCTTCAACATGGTAAATTATTCAGGTCTTAATATTAGCTGATTACAAATAAATAAAGTTCTTATTAGTTCATTTGATTGCCCAAGTGGCCATCATTTGAGATTTATCAAAATGAAATGTGTATTATGAAAAAATCAATTTCTTCCAATTTTTAGAAATTTTTATTTGATAATTAAAATTTAATTATACATAAATATTTGTATTCAATGGTCTTCCAATAATTTTATTCAATTTATTTATTTATTTTTTTTTTTACATTTTTATAACCAGCTATAATATTAAAGTACATTATTAAATATGTTAAAAAATAAACCTCAGTGTAATATTTCAGTGTTTGTAATTTAAACTTAGCAATCTAATTACTACATATGATTTAAACTATTCATTTATGATTGAAGTTCACCTTAGAAAAAAGTCTTCTTAAGATCTTGAAATTAGAACCATTACAAATAGAAAAACATTTTATAATAATATTATACTTCAATATTAAATGTCATAATTTTAACCTAGATTATTCCAACTCTCTCATCAACAAAACACTTAGCAGATTCTACCTCACAGATGTAGGATGTAATTATTGTATTTGATTTTATAAACACAAAGAGAGGCCAGTGGAGCACGAAAAAAAAAAAAATTTGTTCCAATTTTGTATTTCTGAGAGAAGGGGGGGGGGAGTGGAGGAGAGACCATTTTATCAAAATCAAGATTTCAAATGATTGTAAATGTTTGTCAAGTTGTTTGTTAATCCTAATTTGTAATAAATAGGATTAACAAACACTTGACGAACATTTAGAATCCTTTGAAATCTTGAATTTGGTCAAATGGTCATTTTTTTTTTAATGCACCCTATTAAGATTGTATGACGAATAAAAAAAGTTATACGTATGAAGCATCAGGCTGAAGCAGGATAGAAAATTTTCTTCAATGTCAGACTTTCATTTACTAACTAGACAAGAGGTAGAAAGAATGAGCAGAGATGCAGTCAGTCAGCCCCAGGAGTCAGCAGTGAATGGAACGTGACTATACTGTTGATGTGGGAAGGAAAAGTAGCGAAACAATTACTGGAGACATAAAAGAGCTGAATGCTACACTACACCCAGGAAATAAAAAAAATTAACTTTTTTTCTGTGCTTCTGAGATGATAATTCTGTTATAAAACATGATAATTACAAACTAAAGCTTTGGGGATGAACCAGTGTTGTGCTAAGTGTTTTGTTGATTACAGAGCTGGAATAATCTGGAGAAAAATGATAACATTTAATATTAAAATATAATATTATTTAAAAAATGTATTTTAATTTTTAATGGAGCTTATTACAAGATTGGACTTTTTTCTAAGGTATACATAAATCAAAATTGTTTTTCATTGATTATTATATATAATACTCTGAGAAAGAGATTTTACCATTGGGTGACAATAAGTTACTTAGGGGACAGTATTTTCTTTGTAAGAACAAAAATCAGAATCCATAACTCATTTCATTTTTATTATTATATTTTTAGATAAATGATTGGAAATAGGGCTTTAAAGGAGAGGGTTTTGTACAAAACCAAGACTTATTTTTGGTTTTCATTAATTCTTAATAAACTTGAAAATTAAACATGTTGCACTGGGATAACTGGATTTTGTTTTGTCAACTTTTTTTAAATTATATATTTCAAGGTCTCAAAGATTAGGATAAGATTTACAAATAAAAAATAGGGAAAACAAACAGGCTTTTATAAATGTATAACCTTTATAAATAAATATTCTTTAAAGAGTACCTTCTTCCTTTTATATTTAATCAGTATTATTACTTCGTTAGGTTATGTTTTACCATTATTATGTTATTTGTTTTGAAATGAAATTTAGGAATTTAAATGTATTCTTCTACTGTGAAGAAGCAAGTTCATTGTAAAAATATATGTCATTTAACTTAATTAGGCCACCCTTGATATTGGCAATTCTTTAAGAAGATAGATTGAGAGAATAAATAAATTCTGGGTACCTGATGTATTGAGAGAACCTTTCAAGAGAGATGGTTGCATTGAAGCCCAAAGATCCCACGTGACAAATGACATGGGTGAGGCTGTTGTAGTAAACTTAGCAGGTGTAGCAGTACCTGGAACCAGAACTAGACTAAGTCACCTAATCTCCTTCCTCTGGGAGTTTTGCCACACATGCCTCTTCTAGCTTTACTTCAACACTACTTGAGAAAGAAGAAAATGAAGAAAAAGATGCAGAGGTAAATTAAAAAACATCCTGGTAAAAATGTAAACAATCCATGCTATAGACAAAAATAAGATTCTTAAATGAGACAGAAGAATAAAAAATGTTATAACATGCAAAGGAATAGTGGTAATTACCATATCCAAGAGTTACATACAAATAATATGGCTTGAGTTTATGTACACACACACACAATACATTTTAGAAATAAATAATTTTTTTATATTAATTTTGTCTTTAAACAGCTTTAAATGATTAAATTTTAACAGTACAATTAGAAATATTACAGGTCCAGTTTTTAAGGAAGAATTTATTTATAAACTTTTCTCTTTTATAGCCATTTATAGGCATTTTCTGGAGTCCAAGCTGACCCCCTATGAAGCTTCAAATTTCCTTTACATGTAAGCCCTTAAAACTGGCAGGGTTTGCCATACAAATAAAGGAAATATAGCCAAACAATTATAATAAAATTTGTAAGAATAACTATAAACTACAAGTCATTATAATTTTGACTACTCAACATATTTCATTTTATGACATTAAATCTTATTCATCACAAAATTAAATAAAAATTATAAAAATGAATCTAGGATAATAAAATAGAAAATGGACTGCACTAAAATAAAGCAAGTACTTTAACTCTTTTGTCCTGAAACAATTGAAGGATATACAATACAAAATAAACTAAACACCAAATGGGGATTTTTTTTTNACCATATATATTATTATTATTTATTAAATGTTTTTGTTGGGGTTAGGTCAAGGTAGATCAATAAAAATACAAATTTGAAAAATGAGTATTTTTTAAAGTTGTATTTTTTTTGGATCTACCTTGACCAAACCCTAACAAAAAACATCTAATAAACTAAAGACCATAAAAGCAAAGATTCTAAATATGAATGGAAGCAGGAAGTAGAGGTAGTTTCTATTTACTATATTTATGAAAACTGAATTATAATTAAAAGAACTTGATAACAAAAAAAAATATAAGTACAATAAAATAATTTTTTTTTTAAAAATGGTTAAAGCAGATGTAGACAAAAATTTTTTTTAAAAACTGATGGAAGGAAACTAGTGTTATGACATAAAGACTTGAATCATAAAAACAAATCAAATAATACAAAAAATCAGTTTATAAAACCTTGCACGTACCTTAAGCAAAAAACAGACATTCAAAGGAGTCTATAATGAGACATAATTTGTTGATTTTAAACAAAGCCTCAATGATGGGGTTTTGAACTTCACAAAAATAATTCCATAATATCAGAATTTAATTACAACAAACTAGCAACATGTTTTCACACCTCAAAATTATAAATAGAATTTTAAATAATTATATAAGCATTAAAAAAAAGTTAGAATGTACACAATAAAAAATAATAAATAGATAATACTGAATTTTTTTTTTTTTGTTAATTTCATGCTTATTTATGACAGATAAACTATGTATTTAAAAAATAATCTGCACACAAACACACACGCATGATATAATTATAACACATATGTATATGATATAATTATAACATATTTTCGAAATGAAGACGTTCCAGTATAAAATAGAGCCAAAGTAAAAATAGAAAATAGATCAGCAACTTCAAACATACCTAAAAAAAAAAAAAAAACCTAAATAAAAAAATTAGTTAGTTCATTTTTCATAGGTAAAAATTTTAAGAGAGATTTATTTATTCGCATAAATATTAGCAGCACTAATGCTCCTGTTATATTAGTAGCACTTAATTAAACTTATAAGTAGTAATGAAGTAAATAATTTTACAATAAATACAATTTGCTTCATGAATCAAATTAACTATGATCAGCCTAAGTCACCTTAGTAAAATAAAACTATTTATTAGTTGTTAGATCAGCCTTAAGAAACCTAACCAAGAACTAAGTACTTCCTGCTGCTGAAATGCATATTAGTGCATAATAGTCAGTGGAGACCATATGGTCTAAATATTAATATGTATTGGTATATTTATATTGCACTTAAATTATTACCAGTATTACAAACAAAAAATAATTTAGGTCGATACAAATTACATTTCTCTTTTTAAAACTTAGTTAAGAAATTATTCTTGTATATGTGATATTCACATCAATGTAATTTTGTGACTAAAAAGATAATAAAGTAAATGGTTTATCAGAACAAAAAAAAAAAGAAAAAGAAAAAAAAAAGAAACATATTTCTGCAATTAACGAAAGAAAAAAAATTTAAATGGCACAAAAATCTCAAATTGTATTTATTACACAGAAGTTCTCTTCAAATAAAATGAATTAATTGAAACATAAAATTAAAACAAAGCTGACAACTGAAACAGATTAATGGCCTCCTCTAAAGTACCGTCCTCTAATTTAATAGAAGTTATGTATAAACATATTAATGCTAATAATATAATTTAACCTATAAATAATAAATATAAACTTTGTCCGATCAATAGCCCAGAAAAAAAATCCCTATTTTTACTTTAAGCTCTCCTGTAAANCCCCAGCTATGGATTTATCCCTAAATTATAAAGATCTTTACACAAGGGATGATTAAAATTTACTTTTAACAGTAAAATTTCAAACTATAGCTGGTTCCAAATAGCTGTATACCAAGTCGAAGGTGAATTTAGAGGACCTATATTTGATGCCAACTCAATGTTTCTTATGAAGGTACAGCAAAGCAAAGAAATAAATTAACACAAATACAATTGTTTATATATTATAAAAACATATATTTACATTAATTATATAAAATAATTTGGAATATATTTAATGCAATACAAGCTGCTGCTTTTAAGAAGAAGTACTGAAAGGCGAAATAAGAGCAAAATGAAAAGTATAGAAAACAAAAGAAAAACTTTATATTCTTTCATAATAAATACAAAAATGGTTGCAACAAAAAACCACTCCGGCTAATAAAACTAATGAGTATTGAATTAGTTTTGATAAAATCCTGATAATTTTTTATGAAATAACAAATTTTTAATTCCAATGAGAATTTTATGGACTACTACTATTTTTACACATAATATTTATTAACTTAAAAATATATTTACAATCAATAAAATAAATAAATTAAAACTATTGCAATAATTAATATTCTAAAAGTAGCAGTCATAATTAATTGAATCACAGTTAATGCAGCACAAGTTAAATTATAAAAAAATAAATGGCAAGGAAGTTTTACAATGGCTAAAATGCCCTAATGTATTTCAAATAAATGTTATGTAGTAATGAAATCATACATAAAATAAAAAACAACAAATGGATTTTGACATGATGCATTATTAATGGTATTTAAAATGTCAGTTAAAAACATTTTATATAAAATAAATATTAGTTTGATTAAAATTAAGAAAGGCACTTGTTTTCACAGTGAGGCATGGACATTTTTTAAAGATTATCACAAAACATTCATTAGATCAATTATTTCAGTCACAGTCAAGGTAACAGAGGATTCAACTCAGCTGACATTTCTTTTTTAATATGCTTATTCATTAAATCAAGCATATCTTTATGCTGGCGTTGCATGTGCCTCAAGTGATGAGATTTCCTCTTGCATTTTTGAGGGCAAAAAGGACACTGGAACTGTGGGTCTTTTCCACATTCCCAAATGGCATGACGTTGAAGAGAATCCTTTCGGAGGTATGTCCTACCACAGTTTGGACATGGGAACACACCATAGCTTCGCCGATAACGCTGCCTGGAGTCTCCTGAAAAACACTCACAATAAGTCAACAAAATTTACCTGCATGACCTTCACCCAAGCCATGCCATGCACCCTTGCACCATAGAATGTTTACTGCATATTAAAATTAAACTTTTAAAAGATATTATATAGATTAAATTTAAATAGATATATGAATAAGAAAAGTAAGAAAAAGTTTTCAAAATAAGTAGACCATAGGAACATAAATTTTATTTAGTTAATTTTTACATTTTTAATCCGTATAATCTTTAAAAAATTGAAGGGAAAAATAAAAATCATATTTTGAAAAGGGAAAAGTCAGGAATAGATGAGTTGCTTAAATTACGATGTGGAATTGAAGTATTGCTAGAATGACGAAGAAGAATGTGTCGCTGAAGATTGTGTTTGTGCTTCGAGCGGTAGGGGCAGAACATACAAAAATGCTCAGCCATTTTTCCACATTCATAACGCTTGTGTCTTTCCAGATTATGAGGGTGGCGGTAACCTCGACCACAAGTACAGTAGTGCAGCCTCACCAAGAGCTTTGAATCTGTAAATTATTGAAAATTAGAAGATAATCATAAATTAATATTACTTTTAGACCAAAGGAAATAGCATTAAAAAAATACACAGTTTACAAGAAATAATCAGTTATTATTAATATCAATAAACAAAACACTTATCAGATACATTCATAGTAGACTCATGGCACAAACATTGGCAGATAACATAATTCATATCAATTAAGAATACTAGCAAGAAAACAAATAACTTTATTAAGCTAATTGAATATTAATCAGTAAACTATGGAATTATTATATTGTCTAACAACAATTTTTTTTCTACTTAAATAAAAGAGAAATAGATCTAGAAATAAATAGAAGCTCACATATATTACACTACTCATAAAATTAACTAAAAAAAAAAAAATTGTTTTCCATCATAATAACTTCTAGGCGATAAAAATAATAGAGGTTAGATGTAAAAAGATTTTCATTTTAAGGAAAAATATTGTTATTTAGCTAAGTTCAATTGAAGTAACATGTTAGTATCACCTTCATGTTTTTTCAATACATGACATCTCATATTGTCTGTTCGCCTCGACCGATGACCGCAGAAGGGGCATTGTAGAAGGGGTTCCTTGCCACAATTCATTTTTTGATGTCGTTTAAGGTTATCAGCACGAGAAAATTCTCGCCAGCATTTGGTGCAAGTATGAGCTAAAGAGTTAAAAATGAATATGAATAATTAAAAATATATTTACCAAGAAAAAATGGACAATAAAATATTTAATACAGTCAAACAATATTAAAAAGAAAGGATACAATGCAAATAAATGAAAAATTTAATAAGTTAAAACCAATCAAAAAATAAATATGCATGTTAAACAATCTTTTATTATATGGCATGCATTAAAAATATTAATAAATTTAATAATACCTAAAAACAAAAGTACTTGGTACAAAATTTGTACAAATATTTAACTCACAAATAATATAAATATCAAAATGCATAAGTACAGAAAATTTGAGAAAAGCTGACTTTCCTGAAAAACATGATTGAGAAAACAAACATCATACAAATAGTTTTATAGAGAGTAAAATAAGTAGTTAAGCCATCAATAATTAATAGGGAAAAAATAAGTGAAAGAATATACATTTGGTTTACATAGGTGTATACACTTAAACACAAATGCCTTTATTTTATTAATTATTAACAAATTAATTATTAAAAATACCAGGCACAAATTAGAAAACATAAAACAAGTAAGACACATAAAATGAGCCCAAATATTATATGACAAAAAAATGTAAATAATAGATGTCCAATTGAGATTCATCAAATGTCGGAAATGTAATAAATCCAATAAGTAGGTTTTTTATTAGAAAACATGTTCTTCTTTAAATCTGAAAAAACAAATGACATCCAGTATCACTAATGGCTCAAGTTTATTTTATTCTGTAATATATCTAGAGCTAAACAGTCAAGAGATCACACACGCACGCACACCCACTTTGTATTATGCAAAAGGATGATAACATGGTACAACTATCTTATCTTCATTATTTGTATATAAACAACCATAACTGAAGACATGTAGTATAATGATACTTTTTTTTTTTTTTTTTTTTAATGTAGTATTTAATTTTTGGGGAGACTTACTGTCCTTTGACAGAGAGGAGTAAAGAGAGACTCGAAGAGTCTACCTATAAAGAGAACATATCTTTTATCAATAAATCTGAGTTATAATTCATAACTCTAAACTAAAGAATGCCTCTGCTGCATTGAAAAAAACACTTTATACTATCAGTTGTCTAGGTAATTACCACTCGTATTTTTTTGATTTTTCTCAATAATGAACTTACCCTTTCTTTTTACGTTTAAAAGGGATGAGCCAAATTTCATTAAGAAAAACTAATAATTTCAGCTTCTAGGCCATAAAATTAAAATTTACAATTCTGGTTAACTCTTGAGTAATGTATTCTTTAATAAATTATTATTTATTTATTTATTCTGTAACAATTATCATTCAATCAAGTTATAATAAATAAAAAAACTCTTTTTTTCATAAACTATAGTTATTTAGTTTAGTTTTTAATGAGGCATGCTCTGAATTATAAATATGTCTTTACCTAAAAGCTAACACAAATAAGTTTATTGAAAAATGAAATATTTTAGGAAAATAATTAATAATTATAATTGCATAATTAAATGCAAATTTAAACAATTAGGAGAGGGAGTTTACCCATACCATAAAGTTTCTTAGTGCAGTGAAACTCAAAACAGATTTACAATAAATAATATATTATAAAAGTGTGGGGGATTACATGACATGAAATTTCAAATACGAATAGTCATGAATTACAAAACTGAAGATTTTGTTTACACAGCTTCTACATGAAGGAAAATTGCATTTAATTTATAATATGAAATTATAATTTTACAAATCTTAGATACAAATCTGCATTAAAAAAACACAAATTGGCATTTTAAAAAAAAAGATCTTTAATTTAGGGGGACAAAATGAAACTTATTATTTGACATGTAACAATTCTCATGGCATAAACTATAAAAAATAATGCTAATTTTAAAAGAGGAAAATGGAATTTAGTTCTTTCTTTATTTATGAATGTTTAAAAAAATTAAAAATATAAAAACAATTTCATGTTTAGTATATTTAAAGATAAATTATCATACTCCATATGAAATTATACTGATTTAGGTATTTGAAAGTGTTATAATATAATTACCAAAAGTCATTTAATTTAAACTATTTTAGAATAAAACTGACCAAGTTATTAAAATTATTAATCTGTAATCTATAATATTTAAAAAAGTTTAAAGAAAATACAACTTCCATTACAAGTATTTGGTAATAAAGATTTCAAGATTAGAAGAATAAAACATCAAAGAAACAATAACACAATGAATTTCAAATTTCAATCCCTGAAAAATATATTCTAATCATGAAGAGAGGATTATCAGGAATTTGGTATTAGTCGTTGAAGAGTTAAAACTAATTTGTAACCAAAAATGTTTTTAATTTAGCCTCAATGTGGCTAAATAAAAAATTTTTGGTTACGAATTAGTTTTTAATTCTTCAACGACTAATACCAAATTCCTGATAATCCTCTCTTCATAAATCTTGATGGTTAACAAATGTAACTCCAAACTACATTCAGACCACTTTCAACAACAGGTAAATTTAAAATTCTATCACATAATAATAATTAGTAGAAGTAGAAATTGCAAATATTAATTAGGTGAAAGCTTTGTACAATGGATACAGAATAAGATACTCTTAAAAGAGTGAATGGAATTGGCTATAACTTTTATTTCAATATTTATTAGTTAAAATAGTCCTAATAAGGAAATATAAATGAAAGGTATGGATTTAGCAATGGAGAATTAGTGGGCATCACAACTAGAAAGCTAAGGCTAAGTTTGAAAGTAATATCGAACATTAAACCCAGACTTCTACAATAATCATTTGTTATGGTGTTATATATTAATTATTTACTACAGAAATCGGGAAAAAGGTTTCAATTGTCGTAAGAAAAAAAACGTATCAAAGATCAAAATGAAAATTACTCCTTTAAATAAAGAAGTCTTGTTCTAAACTCGTGGTAATTAATTTTGAGATTAATTTATATTAATGCAAGATATCGCATTACAGGACCAATTTTTTCAACTGGATCACAGGCAACACAAGTTTTGAACTCATTAAAATGCAATGGTGCAATTGAAAATTCAGTTGTTCCTGTAAATCATATTTATGAAATAGAACAAGTGAGCAATGTTGCGCTACAAGCAGCAAATCACCTGAAAGTTGCAGTAAATATTCAAGTTAGGTAAATGGAAAGTTGAGCAAAATTCTATGGGCTGGGGATATAAAATTTAGCGATTGTCTTCTAAATCGAATGATCATGTACATATACCTTAGTCAAGCTAAATAGATATAATGTTGAATTATGAGAAATTACTAGATGAAATTTTGAGGTTAATGAGGTTTTGATTAGGGAACATAATATTTGGGCATAAAAAATGTGCCATGGAGGATACAGTAAATCCCACAGATTTAAATAGTTATTTCTTAATTAATTATTAATAGTTATTATTTATTTAACATTTCTTATTTGCACTTAAATTTTAATTTCAGTAAACACAACTATTTATGTATCTTTGAATAATCCAAATATTTACATTTTTTATTTTGATATTATAATTGAATACCAAGATACAATGATTTTATTAAATGGTTTTGACTACTTTACTATTGGAATGTTTTTGACTAAATTTTATATTAAAGGATATCTTAACAAAAGTTTTTCATAAAATCTATAAAACAAAAACATTATAAAATTATGGAGGAGGAGATAGTCGACAGGGTTTGGTCAAAGGTTTATTATTAAATAGTAACAAATTGGTGAACTAATATGGTTTTATTTTACTGAAGTTTTGACTGAATTTTAGGCCTTCTTCAGGGCTGTGTACTCAGTACCCTAACAACCAAAGGTTAGAAAATGCAACTTGAGACTCTCTCCCTTTGTCATCCCCATAGCCCTGAAGAAGGCCAAAAAAATAAAACCATATTGGTTCACCAATTTGTTTTTATTTAATAATAAACCTTTGACTAAATCTCAACTATCTCCTTCGCCTAATCATCAGCGGTCAACCAACATCCCATAGAAAATGATNAAAATAAATAAAATTATTTTAATGATGGAAATAATTTTTTTAATAATAATCTTTTTCAGGCAGAAATTATGAAGATGGGAGGAAAACTAAGAGAACAAAATATTAATCAGTTTCAAATGCATCAGTCAAGAGGAAAAAACTTGAAGTGAATAGGTAAGTCGTCTAGATGACATAATTATTTTAAGATTTTAACTCTTAATTTAATCTTGAAAATGTTTTGATTATGGTTACACTTAACTATGTATTTCTGAGAGATAGGAAAATCTGCATTTCAACTTCATGAAAATGAGTTTAGTATTTTTTATTTTACTATTTTTATAATTTTACTGATATTTCAGATAGTAGGTTGCTATAAATAAATCAAATTAACTAATACATGATAATTACATTTATTATGACTCCTGCCTCCTCCTATAAAAAAATTATCTTTACAGAATGACCGCTGAAGATATAGCAAAAATGAGAGAATGAATAATGAGAAGTTCAATGTGTAGGTTTAAGATGAACAAACTTCAGAGTAATTGTTTGGGTATTAGTGCCACTTTGAACTTATAGTCCATAAAGTAAATCTTTGGAGTTGACAGATCAAGCTCATATGAAATTAGACACATTTTCAGATCAAATTAATACTGAACCTCAAATGTTATCAAATACTTGCGGACCCGGCAAACTTCGTTTTGCCAAAAAAAAAAAAAAATTATTTTAGGGCGTTGCTGGCCCTAAGCCTAAACCTATCATACGATTTAAATAAAGTTTTTAATGAAATTTACGGCCTTCAGATAAAAATTCATGGAATACCATCATAAAGTTTTTTCACAGAATAATTTACATATGGTTAAGATATAGGCTCAATAAAAAAAGAAACACGTATTTAAGGCAAATTGGAAATAAAAGTTTGATTTTGCTACACTCCTATGCCCGCAGACCGAAAATCAAAAATCAGACTTCATAGTGTCATCCGCCTGAATATTCTGAGGGTTACATGAAAATTTTATCAAAATTGGCGCAGCCGTTTTAAAGTCCATATGTTAAATATGAGTTTAAAGTACACATCCTATTTTATATATATAGATAGATAGATCTGACAATTCTGAGAAATTTTCATGCAAAATAATTGTTCCATTTATATTTGATTTTTGTATTTTTTTAAAAGTAAAAAAATAATATTTTTAGATGGCGATTTATGATTTCAATTTTACAGATACATTGCAATATTCCTATTATGAGAAAATAAACTAAAAGTTTAATTAAATGATAAAACTGATATAAAGAAAACAAATATAAATACAAAGGGAAGTATGCATTAGGTCAAAATTAATAGAAGACTTACCTTAATTTATTGTTAATAATTTACAAGACTTACTGACAAGAATTTTTTTTAAAAATTACAATAAAAATATAAGACTTGAAATTCTATATTATGACTGCAAAAAAACAATATAATTAATAGTGACAATTGGTTCTATGGTAGCTGGATACTCACCTTAATGTAATTTAATAGTTTTTTATTTAAAAAATGTTACAGCACTATCTATTAACTCCTGGATGAGTTAGTAGAAATTATGGTAACATCACACTAAATCACAAATGAATAATTCTGGTTGTTTAATATTAAAGATTGATCTAATAAGAATAACTCCTTAATCTAAATAAGGATTAAATATTCTAAACTAATTTAAAATATTGCAAAGAATTAAAAGTAATCCTGAATTTTTATTATGGTAAAAAATAATTTGGGCTACTAAGTTTAATGAACAATTTACAAATAAAACAAAATCTTAAAAAAAAAAAAAAAAATGTTAAAGAGTAAGGGAAAAGATAAAGAGAAGAGAATTGGTCATAAAAATATTATGATATATACTTCTTGACATAAGCTTAAAACCTTCTTAAAATTTTCAAATTGAACCAATTAATAGACACCTAAAATATTTGAATAGTATTAAACAATAATATAACCTCTGCCAGTTTGTTTTAAAAATTTGAGAAAAAATAATTTTTCAAAGACCAGATCACTCTTGAAAAAGGAAAAATTGTGGATACAAAGGTATTTACCTATTAATGAACTTCTCCAACAATTTGAAAAAAGAAGCTTAAATGGGTAAGAATACTCTTAGCAAATTTTATATAATTGAGTTATAAATATAAAAAGCCCAACACTAAGTTTTATCTACTTAATACAAGTAAAATGTAATCGATTTCACTTCTGACAACCATATACTTTTATTGTAATGTGATGATAGAGAGTTAATTATTTGTAATTGGTTTAGTCTTAAAATAATCAATGCTTAAAACACATAACACATAATTAAAACAACCATCTCAATTCCATACAATAGATGAGTATTACCTCAAAGTCAATAATTTGAATTAATAATCTCTTACAGATTTATTAATTTCATTTTGGTAATTATCACAAAGAATGTAGTAAACATTAACTTGAATATAAATTTAATCCATAAATGTATTTTGCTGAACATATATATCTATGTTTGAGTTTGAATTTCAAATTGTGTTACTTAAAGACTGTAGTTTTATGCTTGTCTTAACTACTGCATACAAACAACTGGACATGTACATAATAAGCTGCTGATATTTCTGGTAAGATTTATTCCTATTTCAACATAAAGATACAGAGATGACTAAATTATTTAAGTTATTTTAATTTATCTAAATGTTTATCTTTAAGCCTCAGAAATAAATGTTAAGGGTAAAGAGGTAGTCATCAGCTCAAGGTTACTAGCAGTAACCTATTGTTTGTTAAAACAAAGTGAGATTCTTTCTTTCTATTTGTAACAAAAATAATGAATCACTTAAAAATTACTACATAAAAAGGAAGGGATTTAATGCTTAATTTTGCTATAACTCAATGAAGCTATAAACAATTTATTTTACCAGTTAAAGAATTCATTAAATTTGGCCTGCTACTAATTCAGAAAAAAGATGGACCAGTACTTCTTATATCTATCTCACTCTCACAAACTTAAATCTAGTTCCAATCTGAAAACTGATAAAAACTAACTATAAAAAAAAACTGGTCAAAAGAAATTAGATAGGCAGTTTGTTTTCTAAATTATCTTTTGTTTTAAATTTAAATTTTAGAAAATAAACTATTAATTTTCATCAGCAAATGAATTGTAATTTTTAATAAGACTATCCATAAAACTCAAATCATAATCTCCTCAATGTTTGATACTTTACACTTCAAAATACATAGAACCTGAAAATCGAGGTGAAAAAAATATTTCAAGAAATGACAGTGGATTTTGATGAAATTTGGGATATTTAGATTCAAGTAGTTTCGACAATATGCTAAATTTAATATGAGCTTCATTCATCAACAGTAAGAAATGTAAGTTAAAGTTTAAGGGTTAAAAGTTTATACATAGTTGAATGTTTATCCCTATCCACAGGGAGTTAGATTTGTTTTTTTTTAATTGTATCTGAGAGGAATCCAATTTCATCTTAACTTTATTCTTCAGATATGAGTTAAAAGGGTTACAATAGCTATAACTTTGAGTTGGGAAAACTTATCTACCTTAAGACTTTATTCTTTGACAAAAGAGTTGATATCTACTTTTTTTCTTTCACATAGTTTCCCTCATTAATCAATTATTTGTACAAAAATAGATGATTTTCAAACCCACATCATTTCAATAAATTTTGTAATTTTTCATATCAAATATTCTAACAAAAAATGTATATTAAAATAGATTATTGAATGAATAAGAAAGTTAACAAATGGTGAGATAATTTGCATAATTTAAAAAAAAAAAAAAGTGATATAGAAATTCAGGGTAGTAAATATAAAGTCTAAGAAAAAAAAATCTGTTCATGTTTGGTTAAATAAAATCAAATGAGTGGGCTTACCTACAAATATCAGAGTTGTTGAAATGAAAAGCACACAAAAGTAAATTATGAGACAACTATTTAGCTAAATATACTGGGAGTAGGGACTTGACTGAAACCTAGATTGCAATAGAAAGCACAACAGCATGTATTTGTTATTTAATAAGAGGGAAAGTTAAACCTGAAACTAAAAATTTCATAAATGAACTATTATATAGAACATGATCTCATTTGCTAGAAACAAAAAGAAAAACAATGAAATAATTATTCAAAAATATTTTCTTTTAAATTGCAATATTAAGACAATTCGAGAGAAGAGTTAACCAGTAATCCAAAACTTGAGCCAAAATTGTCTTAAACTGAAGCAGTCACAATTCACAACTTTTTAAAAGATGTTCACGTAGGCTTCGACGGTCGTCAGATGTATTTACCGTTTCTTCTTCCGGGTTGGACCGTGTCAAATTGTTGTTATTTGCCGAGCTTTCGCACATCATGTGATGGCTTCTTCAGGGCTGAAAAGAGAATTCTCTTTTCATCCCTGAAAAAGCCATCACATGATGTGCGAAAGCTCGGCAAATAACAACAATTTGACACGGTCCAACCCGGAAGAAGAAATGGTAAATACATTTTTAAAAGATTTTTAAAATACATTGTTCACAAACAATAAGCAACTGTAGCATTAAGATGATTTTTAAAATACATTGCTTATAAATAAATTAAATTGGTTGATTAGGAGTGGAGTTCAACTTGAAAAGAAATTTCATTTAAAAGTTTGAATAGCTTAGCAGTTAGACTCATGAGCCAAAAGTCCAGGTTAAATACTCACAGAGCACAGCTAGTTTTTCTTTCTGAGCTTGTTTTATTGATATAGTGGATTCCTGGAAAGCTCCCCATAATTGAGTAACATCTTGAATAGAACAAGATCAGGTGGCCAGGATGATTTTCAGAACAAACACCTTTTCTTGTGCCTAAACACATCTACATGTGTTTCCCTCCTTGATCTCTATCCCTTAATTATTTCATAAATTCAACAAATCATATTACATAGTATTAAAATTTAATATGCAGTATTAATAAAATTATTTATGAAGTTTCTGTTACAATAGGAAACATTGTTGTAAATAAATTTGATTTCATAGTTGTTTTTCATATTTGAACTATGATAAAATATTGTTTTTGCAGTTATTCATTGAGAAAATCATATTTTGTAAAAACCGATTGGTGTATGAGTTCATAGTGTAACCTGGGCCTCCTGAGCAACTCTACATCCAATCCATTTTTCTCGTTTAATCACTACTCTTATCAATCTAATAACACTCAGCTTGTGAAGATCAACATCAAATCACCTTAAACACAGCCTTTCTTTCACTCTCTTGTCTTGAAGATTATTATTTATTCTCTTCTTAGGCAAACTTTCCCTCATTCTTCCAAGATGTCCTAGCCACCTTAACCACCCTTTTTTAATATATCACCAAATTTACTTTTTCATATAGGCTTTGCAGTTAGAAATTTGTATGTATTACTTTCAAATTTAGGGCTATACATTTATTTTATAGTACTCTCTGCTCCTATATCAGAGCACATATATTTCTCCTAGTCCTAGATAAAAACATATAATCACTTGTCATCAGAAAATTGTTTTTTTCTGATAATTGGGCCCTAAAGTATTTCAAGATAATACTTTAATACCCTCATGTCTTCCTAATTGAATCTGGCCAACTTGAGAAGTATTCCTTCCCAGTTACATACATAGAATTTTACTTATATTTATCTCCAGAACAATGGCTAGTAGCTTCTTCAAACTCCTGGAAAGCAATGGTCATGCCTAATAAAAGCAACAGATTGACTTGTCAGTGAACCATTTTTTATTACGTTGAAACTAATAACAATCATATATTGAATTTCATCATACAACAAATTACTAAGATGCTAAATAAGTAATCATGTGAAAATAATATTTCACCAATAAGGAAGAAAGCACTAAAATCTTCACAGTTTCCAATAAGTATTTCAGTTTTGAAGTTTCTTGGATGATTGATCCTGCTAAAGCTGATAAATTAATTAATAAAATGCAAAATAATATCAAAAGTAACATTTTGTGAGCTTTATCTACCATTAATAAAAGCACTTCACCCAAAATAACTGTTTTTGCCTAAAAGCTTTTAGATGTATGTTTAACGCATTAGAGTTGTTATTCCACTACATTCTAAAAGTATGCACAGCTACACTAGCACAAAGAGCGCCTAATTTAAGAAATGGAAAGAGGTAGCAAGTATTGTGTTAGTAATATCCAAAAGGTCAAAATTCATCTCCCTTTAAAAGATATATCATTGCAAATAGACTGGCCAATGAATAAGAATTCAGAGCTCAGAGGCTCTAAAATACAAAGATTTGTTAAATTTGAGCTGATCACTATATTTTCCTTATTTTGGGTTTTATCTAACAGCGATGGGGATTTTTTACTGTCCCTTAATACATTATGAAGTGCCTAGTAATATTATTTAAATCTATGGTGTATCTGCAAAATTAATGAAGAGCATTATGAAAAATCAATTAGTACAACTATAAAATTTATAATTTAAATATTTAAACAGCCATTGGAGTAAATCATGACTTGCTTAGCTAAAATAAAAATATTTCTAAAACAGCATCTGGTAAAATAAAATAGAGATACCTCCCACCAGAGATGGAACCCAGGACCTCTCTTTTCTATTTCTATTAATTAAGAAGATTCAACAAACATCTATAAAGCCTTCGACAATGTCTTATATAACTTATCTGAAATAGTTTTGAAACTGGACAATAAAATCCTTTGAGAACATTACATTGTATAGATAAAGAATTTCAGTAAGCAGTCAATCAATACTTATAATTAATAATATTTCATACTTATATTAGTATTCATCATTAAGAAATAAAACCTAGATGTAAGTGACCAGATACTTAAAACAGAGAGAAAGTCTTCAGTTCATCTTAATTGAATAATTCACTTTAATAGCATGATTTAGTTCTATTTTGAAAAAAATCTTCTTTTTTTCTAAGGAAAATGTTATTTAAACATAACAACCATTAATATTTAAAAGTCCCATGGAATTCGGTTTTTGTCACCAAATAAAATACTTCATGACATTACTGCCCATTAGGATTAATTACTGCACTTATAACACCTTATTGAGGGTCTATGCTTAAATCTTCAGTTTCAGGAAAAACATTCCAGGCATTCATAGACGGAATAACAAAAAAGTGTTGCTTTTAAGCAAAAATGGTGTGCATCATTCTTCTTCTTAGAAATATAAGAATATCTTCTAACATGACTCTCATATGTACCTATAACTAAACTAGTCATAACTATTTATTTAGATAGAATATTATTTCAGGCATGTTTATTTAAATCCCATGTATACACTCCTTCCAAAGCACACTGAATGTGAGAAAATATAAAGGAGAAATAGTTTTTTTTTTTTTACATATTAAATAATCAATTTTAATGTCCAACTTGTGATATTATTCTACAAAAAAAAAAAAAAAAATTATTGAATATGAACAGCAATATAATTATCAGGTTGATAGGTTTATCTTTAGTATCTTTTTAATTTTTCAATTCTTAACCTTTAATTTAATTTTCTTATAGTTGATGGAGTAGGCTCATACTAAATTCTAATTAGTATTAATATTAAATAGCAAAGATCCTAAAAAAAATTTGCTGAGTTACAAAGGACTAGTGTGAAGTAATTTTAAAAGTTTCAATAGAAATAAAAAACATTATTTGTAAATAAAACATTTGGATGATTTAGTCACATGTGCAAAAGGGAGACTTGAAAAATTTCTCCAGCAAAAGTCAGCAAAGAAAAATTATGACTCCTAATAAGACATATTAGAATATTTGGAACTATCCCATTTTATTGTAGGTTGACCCATCATTGATAATCACTATCACAATTTGTTAATGAAGACTAATGTTTAGAATGACTCAGTTCAATAATTAAGTCTTTTATGTATTAGTATATTATAATATAAGAAAACACCAGGGATCCTTATTATGAGATAATAATGTGGCTCTCCATCTGTGAGAGCTGTAAAATTAATTATATGAAAGAGAAAAAAAAGAGTGAATGATAAATTTGTCTCTCAAACCAGCCAGAACAGAAAATTAGAATCAGATAGGAACAGGTCAGACAAAAGCTAATAGTAGATGATAAGATCTTCAGAGAAATATGTTCACTCTCTAAAGAATAACTACACTCTATAAGAAAGGTCTACTTAAATAAATAAAAAAAAAAAAAAAGTATGGAACAAAAAATGAAATGTCATAGGCACATAAATATAAGCACATGTTATAACTAATCATTATCCATATCAATAACAGCTCATAACAAATTTTAAATTTTGTCTTCCTTTAAAACATTCCAGCATGAAGCAATGAATAACAATTAGTAAAAATCAAGATTGAACTTTTAATTCTACTAAAATTTGAAAGAATTTAGTTTAACTAAGCACCTTTAATTTATAAAACAATAAACAAAAATTTTTATTTCATGTAGAGAGAATTGGTGGTGAAAAAAAAAAAATTAATACTAAAACAGAAAAAAAGCTTAAAGGCTTAGAACGAGAATTTACTTCAGATTTGTTTGGGAAGTCTCAAATCAAAAATTAAGAAATTCATGAGATTTAAGCAATCACAATTAATAATTAACTACAAAGTAAATGTTAAAATATAGCTTTTGAAAATTTAATGAATAACTTCATGTTTAAGTAACTAGTATCTACTTTATATTAGGCGCCAAGATTATTGAAGAAATTTAAAAAAAAATAGTCTTAAGACTTTGTTGGAGCTTGAGAGAGATAGGGAGAAAAAATTGCTCTTGAAAAATCAAGAACATTTATTTTCTAAAGCCAATGTATCAACATTCACTGTAAGCCATGTTCAGAGCTAATAACTAAAATCAATCAAATTATATAGTAAAAAATATATTTAATGAAGCTCATATAACTAATTAGTTTTTACAGATATTAATATAAATAGCTCCTATAAGTATTTTAGAAAAAAAATAAACATACTGAATGATATGACACACAAATAAAGCATAATAAAAATTGATTGCACAAAATATGGAAAATTTATTTACCCATGATAAAACATATTGATATTTTGACAATAGGAAAATAGGAATGTCATCAATATATAGTAAGATTGATTAGGAAAACAACACATTAGGATAAATTTAATATAAAATAAAAAATTCTATTTGGGGGAATATGTATGAATATTTTAGACTCAATAAAAAAAAAAGTATTTCCTTTTTAAAGATATCTGGAGAGACAATTAGAATATTACTAACATATATAATTAAATCTCTTTTAATAATTCATACAAAAAATGTGTACAAACTCAATAATTTTACTAGTTGAATTACCTCTAGAATTGCATAAATCGTTTTATAGAACTATCAAGAATGTTCAAGATCACACAACCTACATAACTGTATAAATACATCTTCTTTAGTCTTGCTGCCTATTTAGTAAATTTGAGTTTCATTAGTCATCAGAATTTTGCTTATGATCAACTCTTAATTAGTCTAATCTTTTAGTTGTAATAGTTTTTAAAGTGTGACAAAACTAATAATTAAAGTAAAAAATTGTTTTTCTAGCTCCCTGTATGATTCAAATAAACAATGAAGTGTGGGATTACTTTACCACAATTATCATCATGATTTAAAAATATAATTGTTTAGCACTTTTTTACTTCTTCTTGAGTTACAATATCAACATCTGAATCATAAATTAAAAATGATCCTTTTGGGTTTTGTAAGCTTAGGGATTGAAGTTCTGTCCAAGACTGGCTCTTAACAAGAAATATAATCCGATCAGTGTCATGGATGTTTAGAACAGGATAGCTAACTATAGATAGCCCCTACTACCTCCTTGGCCTTTGGCAGTAGCATGCAAAGAATTAAAAAAAAAAAATTAAAAAAAAATTAAAATAAAAACTAAACATTATATTGCAGCAGGAG
>KZ808767.1:2244-15247 GCA_000696205.2 Oncopeltus fasciatus
AAAAAAAAAAAAAAAAAAAAAAAAAAAAAAAAAAAAAAAAAAAAAAAAAAAAAAAAGATTCAATTGAAAGGAACTTAAAAAAAAAAAACATTTGAAACATTAAACAGTTTATGAGACTGCAGACAACAACAACAACAACAAAAAAAACTTGAAATACTTTTATTCAATTAAAAATTCTCCGAATGTTTTAAATTTTACATACATCAGTGGTTTTGTGAATATGTCTGCAATATTTTCTTCAGAACTAATATAGTCTATTAAAATTTTCTGGTTTTCTACAAGTTCTTTAACAGTATGATATTTGATATCAATATGCTTGGCTCTTTTTGAGTTCTCCGGATTTTTAATTTGAGCAATTGCGCTATTGTTATCGACATTTAATCTAGCACTCACTTCACCACACTTAAACTCACTTAACAAACCGCCAAATTTACCAACTCCTGAGCAGCGATACCTGCAGCAATGTATTCTGCCTCCATGGTTGATAGCGCAACGCAGGTTTGTTTTCTTGAGTGCCACGCATTCTTCATACCGTCTTCCTTCATAGTGAAAACCCATTTCGTCGAGATGGCCTTCTCTCCTTCAGGGATGTCTTCAGGAGTCCATGTCTTCATAGTTTCGTGAGCAAGTAGTTCTTTGTTGATGGCTTCTCTCCATTGACTGTCTTTGGTTGCTTCTTCAAAATTCACTGGAGTTTCTTGGCTCGATAAACAATAGGCTGAATAAACCTCGCAATATTTTAAATATTTGGGCTTTACCTTTTTCCTCTTTACTCTCTTATCCTCTTTTTCCTCAAAACCATAGAAGTCTTCTTCCTCTTCTTCAAAATTATTTTCTACTGAGTCTACTTCTTGTTCTTTATTTTTGTCTTGATTATTTTCTTCTCGTTGTCCTTTATTTTTGTCTTGAGTATTCTCTTCTTGGAGTGGTTTGGATTCATCTGAAGCCTCCTCTCCAAAAACTATTTTATTGTTTATATCAGGATTATTATCATACCGAAAATTATTTTCGTAAAAGGTGACATCTCGGGAAATGAAGACATTGTTTGTTTCAGGGTCCCAAATTCTATATCCGTTAGCACCATAGCCCACAAATATGCCAGGCTTGGCACTAGGATCTAATGTATTTGCCCGAGGAAGCTTTAGTGTCCAAGCCTTACATCCAAATACCCGCAGCCTACTTAAACAATCTTTTCGAGAGAAAACATCTGTCGGGATTTTTCCTCTAAGTGCAACTGTTGGATTTAAGTCCTTATAGGCTGCTGTCCTTATAGCTTCACCCCATAGCGTTTTAGGCAAGCCTGTGTCCACAAACATAGCTCGGACCTTGTCCATTAAAGTTTTATTTATTCTCTCACTTACACCGTTCATAGATGGCGAGTAAGGAGCCGTATATTCCAATCGTATGCCATTATTTTGACAAAAGCTTTTAAAAATAGCAGACCTAAATTCTCCACCATTGTCAAGTCTAATCCGGCTGACAGAGTTCCCCATTCGGTTTGAAAGTTCTTTGATAAATATCATAAGATTATCTGGAGCTTCACTTTTGTTTTTCATTAAGTATACAACACAGAAATGTGAAAAGTCATCAATTACACAAAGATAATATCTTCCAACTTGGATCCCATCGCTTCCAGATCTCGCTCAAGTGTTCTTGAAGCGACTTAGTACACTTTAATGATAGTCTCTTCGGTACGAGGAGTTTTGAAATGGTACTCTTCCTTTCGAANACAGAAATGTGAAAAGTCATCAATTACACAAAGATAATATCTTCCAACTTGGATCCCATCGCTTCCAGATCTCGCTCAAGTGTTCTTGAAGCGACGTAGTACACTTTAATGATAGTCTCTTCGGTACGAGGAGTTTTGAAATGGTACTCTTCCTTTCGAAAACTTTACTCAAGAGAGTTAGCATATCTCGTCCAGTTTTAGCATCTCGGACATAGTCGATATGGCGATCCGTCACGCAGTAAATCACCAAGTTCTTCGCTTTTCTTTCCGCTTCTTTATCTGCCGCTGTGTTTCTTGAAAATCTAAAGAATTGTCAGGAATAATCTCTTTGTACATAGTATATTGATAGTTTCAAGCCTCTAGGTTCATATTATTCTATAATAGTCACAGTAAAAATGAGAAAAATAATCTGGTGGTTATGGCACTGGTTTCCTAAGCATATGTCCCTGGTACAAAAAACACAGTGCACAGCTGTTTTCTTTTTTCTGTCCTATTTTTTTGGGTTTATCCAGAGAATTTATGGTGTGCTCCTAGGAACATCCAGGCCTAATTGGGTACCATGCTTCATTGAATAGGATAAAATCAGGCAGCCAGTATGGGGATACTCACCTCAAATCTTTGGTGTGATTTGAATTATGGAATCATTTAAAGAACTTTAAAGGTTTAAAATGTAATTTTTATTAAGGAATCAATTTATGAATGTAACTACAATGGGTGAGCACTTCCTCACTCTACCTTCTTGACCCATCTGATCAACTTTAGTGGTCATACATTTTGCATTTTTTGTTCTCTCATGTGTTTGAATTACATTTTCCTATATACTCTTATTAATTTTCGTCTCTAAAGGAAATGAAGAAATCTGCTCAGGTTAGGCAACTCTAGTATGAGGAACTTTCTCTCTTTAATAATTTTTAGGGTAAGGAAACAGAATAAAAAATCTAACTGTCCCAGCCAACTGGCTCCTTTGCACTAAAAATTGTTAAAATTTACTTGGCATTAAATACCACAAAAAAAAAATTATAAAATTTCTCTCTT
Organism: Oncopeltus fasciatus; assembly: GCA_000696205.2. Classification (NCBI taxonomy): domain Eukaryota; kingdom Metazoa; phylum Arthropoda; class Insecta; order Hemiptera; family Lygaeidae; genus Oncopeltus; species Oncopeltus fasciatus. Next base: position 5,009 of record KZ808767.1, read on the forward strand.
TAATGTTTCTGTTGCATAGATATTTAAATAATTGTTGTTGTTTTTTCCCGCTATTTTCAGTCAATTAACTTATTTTATAATAAAAGGGTTTTGTATAATATAATCCCTTGCTACCTTGGAATCATTTATACTCCAGGTGGAGGCCCAGTGTTGGTGGGGACCCTTGCCCATTGGCAACAAATTTTTCTTAGGTAAAATATTAAGTAGCTTAAAACTTATTTAAGTTAGCTTAAAACTTATAATAATCTTGGCACTTTCAAGTCTCTTTTTGTTTTATAAAGAAACTGTATCATGTTCTAGACAGTTTTGAACCCTGCTGAAACTAATGTTTACCTAGCAGCCCTAGATCCTGATTCTAGGTGGGCTGTAACAAAAAAAAAACTTTCAGTTCAGGAAGCTGTTTTAACTAAGACTGAGACATGATTATTTTTTACTTTAAAGAATATTTCCATAATGTGAAGACAGAACCAGATCTCTGATTTATTTTATTTTCTTTAAAAAATAAACTTTTTTTTAAATACTGAATCAAAATCATCCCTCCATAAAATATTTTAGTTTTTACATTTAAAAATATTTAAAATCAAAAAATAGAACCCAAAAATATCTCTTCATTCTATGCTATAAATACAATTTCTCATAACCACCTGATCTTATCCAATAAAATGTAAAGTTCAAGTTCTATCTGTGCTAACAATTTCCATAATTTCATATGAGCTTTATCAAGCTATATTATAGGGGAGTTAAATTAAGGGTTGAAAGTGTTATATTATTCCAACAGCCAAACTGTACACTAAATTATACAACAACCATATGGGAAATTGGGATGAAGGTCTTGTGTTTACATTTTTTTTTCTTATTTTTCATTTGACCATAGGATATAATGATATCCTATGGCTATCCTGTAAATATCTTTCTGTAAATAGGTTTCTGTTGGAGGCTGCAGGAATCTAAATAAATGTTTATAGCAATGAGTTCGCTATTTTATTGCACTCTTAACTATCCTAGTTTAATAAAATTCTAAACTGAAAACAGATAAACTGGCTTAAATCAAATTTGGATTTTGGATTGTGACTATGGCCATATCAAATGAGCTAGATCAAAGAACCTAAGAGCTCTAAGGATGTCAAATTTAGAAATGATAATATTTAAAATTAGAAACATTTAAAATTTAAAATGGTTACACCTTAGGATTTCACAATTTGCTGTAATTTTATTAAGACTTAAATGTTCATAATTTAGATTTTCAAAATAGATTTTGCTACATTAATAAAAAAAAAATTAGTGTTATTCAAATGTTCTAAACAACATTTGATAAAGTTTAAATCATTGAGAATTGGTTATCCGAAATCTAAGACTTTATATTATAGTGTGCATTAGAAAATACTTTATAGAGAATAAAAAGTGTATAAAGTGATTTTCTTCCATTAAACATATTATTTAAAAGTAATTAATTTAACAAAATAAATTAATAAATAATTATTTCCAACATTTTTATTTTAATTATTCATTTTTCTTGTAGGTCTGCAATGGAGCAAATGATTGTGGTGATAATTCAGATGAAAATGACTGTATGTGGCTAAAACAAAATATCCAGATACGATTGACTGGAGGAAGCAAGCCTAATGAAGGAGCAATTGAAGTTAAAAGTAAAAAATATATGTAAATAAAATAATAGATGTACTCATAGTTGTTAAAATGTCAAGAAGCATAAGTTAGATTAGTAAATAAACTTTACCGGAATGGAAGTTTTTTTTTTAATTAGTCATTAGTTAACAGATAAGAAGTTGCTGGCTTGCTCTATCTTACTTTATTGGTTAATACACTCCATTATTATTCTCAATATATACTCAGATTTGTAGGAATTGAGATAATTGGATGCACTACAAAAATAATTTTAAAAAGTATAAAAATCAGTCACAGTGAAACATCTATTTTTCTTGATTTGTTTGAAGTAAGTAGATTTGTCATCAGGGTGTGTGTGGCCAGCAATAGAGCTATATGTGTTCATATGTATTGATATGAGAGTTCATATGTATAAATGAAGAGTTTTCAGTCCTAAGTAAAGCTCTCAAGTTCTTCTAAATTACTTGATGGTAATAACCATATTTTCCTTGTGAAAGAAGTTCAATGCAGTCATGAATGTGTTTTAATGAAGGAAATGAGCCATTGATCTGTGCAAGTGGTAGTCTGATGGTGTTAGTTCTGGACTATATAGGACCAGGGAAAGTAACTTCCATCAAAATTATCTATTTGTTCTTTTTGCAAGGGAAAAAATGTGGGGTATAGTATTATTTTGTTGATCATAGCATACTTTCTGTTGACTAATAAAATAAATAACCTTACATAAGAAACACCATGCCCCTCAAAAAGAAGCAAGTACATAAGATTTTCACGTAGGCTTCGACGGTCGTCAGAAGTATTTACCGTTTCTTCTTCCGGGTTGGACCGTGTCAAATTGGTGTTATTTGCAGAGCTTTCGCACATCATGTGATGGCCTCTTCAGGGCTGAAGAAGCCATCACATGATGTGGGAAAGCTCGGCAAATAACACCAATTTGACACGGTCCAACCCGGAAGAAGAAACGGTAAATGCATAAGATTTGTAACTCTATTATATAGCATTATTTGTTTTAATTTATGAACATGTGAAAAATTTTGGAGATTTAGCCTAACTTTTTGTGGTTTATTTTGACATATTCTATCAAAATACAATAAAATTTGATTCAATTATATAAATTTGATGGATATATCTTTGAATAATATTAGTAATAATTATTGACCATTTCTTAAAGGTAAATTACCTGAATAATTATATATTAAATTGTTGTCTTCTAGCCACTGACAGATGGGGTTTAGTTTGTGATGATGAGTTTGACTTGAAGGATGGAGATGTTATATGCAGGCATCTTGGGTACCCCCATGGAGCTCTTGAGATAAAAAAGCACGGCTACTTTAAACCGAATCACACTTCCACATTTATTATAGACAACTTAAATTGCACGGGTAATGAATCATCTCTTGCTGATTGCTATCATAATGGCTGGGGCATTCATGACTGTGGAAATGAAGAGGTTTGTATTCTTTAGTATATTATGGTAAAAATGACATTAGCTCTAAAGCAGTGGCTTAACTATTTTCATGTCTGATCTTACTTCAGGATCTGGATGAATCGCAACCCACTTATACATTCTCAGAAATCAGATGACATTTTTAATTATTCAACTTTAATCAATAATGCTGGAGAAATTAGTCAGGGTTTTGTCCAGGATCAGAAAAATAAAATACTTCAAAATTGTTGGGTAATTATTTTACTATTGCTGATGTTTTGACTTATCTTGTAAGTCATCAATAGGGCTGAAATACAATAGAAACTATTACACTTATAGATATTGTAGATTGGAATGAACAGGCAGAGATGGATTAAGTATGTTATATGATAGAAAAAGATTTACAGATTAAACTAAATAATATTAATATGAAACAATATGAGTTGTAAATGTCAATGTTACATATAAAAACTTTATATGTACCAATAGTGATGTCTGGAGAAATCTCCGAGGGAGGTTTATGGTCACATCTCAGAGTGTAGTGCTCAACTAAGAGACAACCAATGAAAAGGGGTGGGAGGTGGTTTTTTATTACACTTCAAAGAAAGGTCACAATGGTCGCGTTAATACTTTCAAAGGAAAGTTTAAAAAGCAGATGCCGGAAATTATTTACCTGAATAAAATAATTACCCAACAACTGATCCTGGACGAAACCCTGACTAATTTCTCTAGCATAAGACTCAACGCCCACCACTACCAACCATATAATCAATAATGTGCTATGCTACATTATAGTTTTATGGTTAAGTTCTTGCATTCTAATTTAAGCTTCTTTTTTTTTTTTTTTTAAATGGAACAAAGTTATAACATGAAACAAGGTTTTCTCACACATGAAATATTTTTCATTCTTCACACAATTCCATTTATTTGTTTTTTCATGATCAGGGATCCCATCTCCCAGTGTGAGTATCAAAGACCCTCTCTCAGGGAAACTCTCTGATACCAGCATTAAAAGATTCTTAAGCTCTATGCATTTTATCTTCAATAAAGTTAATGTTTTAAAATTTATTAAAATAAAATTTAAATAGCAAAAGAGCCATTCTTCCTTTTTTAATGGCTAACTACTATAATTAATTATAAAAATATGGTTTTCCTCTCTGTCTTTTTATCTATTAATATTGGCATAAGTTGGTTGTTCAGAATTCCTTGCTTAAGTAAAAGTTTTGGATTAAGCCTTTGTTAAAGGGCTTAACTCAGCTGCAATAATGTTTTATTTATATTTTCTATTATAAAAGAGAGCATAGTAGTATCCTAAAATTACCTCACTGCTGGTTTTCTCCTGAATCTATTTATTTCTACATAGTTGGTACTTTGGAACAGTAATAGTAATCCATTTAGATACTTTATAGTCTTCTTCATTAGTGATGACTGAAGAACCCTTTACTCTTATTACCTTATTTTACAGAATTTTTTTTTTTTTTTTTTCCAATTGGATCTTATCATAATTTCTATGAATTAATTTCTAGAACATTTTCATTAGTCTTATTGTAGATCACAACTCCCATTTCTAGAAGGTTCACCCATTTAATTCTATATTTCTTCTGTTACCCTTTCATTCCCTGTACCTTCCTTAGTCCCCTTAATTGTAAGACTTCATCATGTTCAATTTTAAAACTAACAATTCTAGAAAATTATTTAAATCTTTAATAATTTATGATACTTTTTTGTTTCATCTCCCACAAAATGATTGTTTAAATATATAATGACCTGTCCTAAATCATTAGGAAATATTTGGTTAAAACTGAATTAATACAAACCATCTCTAAAAATATATAAGATCATTCCCTATCATTACTTTGTGGGTATATAGATAATTAGTAATAATTCCTTTCAGTCTATGAATTCAATTGATTATGTGAAGTGTTCAAATAAGGCTGCAGGAATCATCTGCAAAGAGAAAAAGAGTGACTGCAACTTCAACTACTGGCAGTGTGATTCATCAGCTGAGTGTATCCCGCTTACCTTCCTCTGTGACAATGTGAAGGACTGTGCTGATAGCAGTGATGAGGACCCTAAAAGGTGTCAGGTATGTTCTTATAACATGAATTATTATTTTGCATTAGCTTAAAGTTTATAAATAATATTTTATCTCTCTGTTCATAAATAATATATCGGTTTGTGGTAAATTAAATTATTATAAATTTTATCAAAAACATGTTATCTATTTTTTATTATTTTTTATTTTTTATGGTAGAAAAATGATATTTTTGGATTTTGTGTAGTTTTGACCTGTTATTCAAGTTTCTTTCTTCTTTTTTTTTTTGCTATCTTATTCTTGTTTCTATGATGTTGGTTTAATATTTGGGACATCCTAGGCCAAAAGCCTATAATAGTTGAACCCACATAGTTCACAAAATGTATCATGGTGTAACAATATGTGATGAATCTAAATTTATCTAAAATATATCAAAATAAGTTTGTCTATTTCAAAATTAGTGTAGAGATTCAGTAGATAAATCCATAAAGCCCACTCATGTTCCAACTCAATTACATAACATTATAGAGATATTTTTACTACAATTTGGTCATTACATTCTATATTTTTTTTTTCCTTATGACAGTAACCCTGTCATAAGGGAGTTTATTCAGTACATACCATATACTATAGCATACAATGTACTTGTATCATAAAATTAATAAGTACATTAAATATTTTATAAAAAAAATATAAAATTAAGTAAGGAATATAAATAAACGAGCAAGAAAGAAACAATAATGACAAAATTAATGAACACAATGTAATAATGATAAATAACTAATATGTGTATAAGAAATATGAAAGTGACAAAAATAAATAATAATATGTTCATGTAGGCTTCGACGGTCGTCAGAAGTATTTACCGTTTCTTCTTCCAGGTTGGACCGTGTCAAATTGTTGTTATTCGCCGAGCTTTCGTACATCATGTGATGGCTTCTTCAAGACTGAAAAGAGAATGAGAGTTGTAAAAGAGAGAGCTGACCTCTCAAATCAATAAATTATACATAATAAGTAATTTTTTTTTGTATTATAAAGCCAACAATAGTTGTTATTATTTTTTTTTTATTAGGGGTATTTCTCATTCATATGGAGAGTTTTTTCAGATGAGGCTTTGAGAAAATTTTTTTTTAATTTGTTAGTAGATTGTCCATCAATAATTTTGCTTCTACCGGCCATTTTCTGGTTTTTCCGGAGATTAGTTTTTTAGTTCTGTTCTGTAGTCAGTAAGTAGTGTACAGTCGTTATTAAGTGTAGATGTGTCTGTTTGTGTGTATAGTCACAAGGGTAGTAAGGAGAATCTTTTATCTTAAATCTATAAAAATAACTATTGACTGTAACATGTCCTTTAATGAGTCAGGTAGAAGTCTGTCCATGTGATTCACTTTTTACAGTACGTCTTTATGTCAGGTGTAAATGTGTATGTATTTGTGTGTACTGTTCCATCTAAATTGCCCTTGTTTTAGTACCTCTTTGTGTAATAGATGTTTTAGGTGTTGCTTTGAGATAAGTTTGTAACACACAGTCAGGGAAGGATCTCTAGATGCAGACTTTGCTGCTCTGTCAGCTTATTCATTCTCATGTATACCAGAATGTTCTTTTCTCCAAGTAAAACTAATCTGGTTGTTTCTTATTGTCTGTAACTTACGTAAAATTATCTTTATTTCTTTGACTATGAGATAGTGATATTGTCTATTTTTATTCATGTCATGTCTAACGTTGATAGTCTGTCAGTTAGTATATTAATTCAAATGGAGTTTTTTTTTTTTTGTTTTTTTTTACTTAAGTTACTTATTCGCAATAATGTCCTACTTTTTTCTTTGTATTGCCCCTCTTGAAGCAGGCCGCATTTCCTTTGTACTTCCTTACCGCCTCTTACCCTCACCCTACCACCACCCACATCCATCTAAAAAAAAAAATTTCTCACAATTTTCAAACCCTACCTTCAGTCATGAAAATGTGATCTCTGGGACACAACATTCCCCTCTCGCAATCATGACAGGTAGGTGTGGTTAATTATATTTTTTCTTTTGGTAATTTGTTTTTTTTATTTTGAATTTTTCTACATATTACTACATTCATAAAATATGCTACCAGGAAAAGTCTGATAAGTTATTAAATTCCCCGCACTAGTGTCAAGAGTTTAACCTCCGAGGCCGACGAATATATCGTCTTATGCTTGGAAGAGCTGACATTGTCAAGCTGTTTAAATGACTCTCCTTATTTACTTTTAAATTTTAATTTAATAATTTTTTTTGTGGTATTTAATCCCAAGTAAATTTTAACAATTTTCAGTGCAAGGGAACAGACTAGCTCCTCCAAGCATAAGACAATATATTCGTCTGCCTCGGTGGTTAGACTCTGGACACTAGTGTAGTATCCCTGGATTTGAAAACAGCTCTCACTCTCTATTTAGCCCTGAAGAAGCCATCACATGATGTGCGAAAGCTTGGCAACTATCAACAACTTGACACGGTCCAACCCGGAAGAAGAAACTGTACATACATCTAACAACCGTGGAAGCCTACGTGAACATGCTTTTATAACTTCGTGGAAGGGTCAAGGCAAGCCTAGAAGATTCTAATAGTGATTTATAAGTCCCTCTAATCCTCTCCTGTGAAGAAAGTAAGAAGGTTTAGCCCTTCCCATGTAGGTCTGATCCTCTGATCCTGTCACCTGTTCCCTAGTCCTTAACAATACTTTATTCTTATATTTATAGTTTCATTCTTATATATGTAGCCTTATTTATATCTTTATTTGGTTTTCAAATTTAGATATGATGATGGCTTTACAGCACTAACTGTCACTGCTAGTGCTGTAAGCCATCATCATGGGGCACTGTGCTGCAAAACATAGGCATTAATAAATTAAATAATACCTAATTATTTTTTTGACACTACTCTGGCCTAAACCCTGACAACCATTTTTGAACATGACTGATGGCCAACTAATAACCATGTCAAGTTAATTACATTATTTTCAATGACATTTTTAATTATTTTGTCTTACAGCTGACAAAATAATTATAATTTCATTCAAAATAAGTCTTAATAAATACAATTATTGTTAATAATTAATGATTAAAACTAAGATAATCTTAAAAAAGTACAAAGGAAATTAATTTGAATTATTAAATCCTTGTTAGTTCTGTTAATGAATTATTAAATCAATCATTATCTTCCTTGAGCTATAATTGAAGAAACATAGATTGGGGCTCTGCAAATATTAGCTTTTAAGAATTTCATTTAGTTTCAGCTCCAACTGAAGTTTATTTTCTTCCGAGCACTAGTGACTAATGGGAGTGGAGTGAAGTTTATATCACATTGATAATCTTAAGTAAACATCTAATATTTCAATATTGTTTTTAGTCAGATGTGGAAGTGCGGCTGGTTGGAATAGGTGGGATAAGTAGGAGTGCCAAAGTAATGGAAGGGAGAGTGGAAGTGCGGAGGTTCGGAGTGTGGGGTACAGTCTGTGATGATGATTTTGGAGCAAAGGAAGCTTCAGTAGTCTGCAAGTCCCTAGGCTATAAAGGCCCTGCTCAGGTCAGTATGACTAATTAAAAATAATCCACTATTTTATTTATATAAATAGATTTTGTAAGTTTATGTTTTAAATAAGCTTGCTTTTTAATCAAGGCGACTATTGATGGTTGTTGATTAAATATTTTTACTGTTATTTGGGAATAGCTTTCAGTATTAGAACATCTTAGCCAATTATGCATGTTACTAATAGTCATCAATGAGTTTTTTAAAAAAAATTCTACTGCATTAATTTCTTTGGCAGGTCTTACTATATTGATCATGTTCAGTATTTTGCTATATAATATCTTAATTCTATAAAGATGGCTAAATTATATTCTATACAAATAAACAATGGATAAAAACAATAAAAAGTGTATAAACAAACCATATTTAAAATAAGCCTGAAGGAGTTATACTAGAATATAACTGTTATATAGAATATAGAATATACAAATTTTGAACCAAGAAACCCAAGTAAAATTTTATATGTTTTTCTTGAATTATTATAAAAATATAGACAGGAATTTTGGTGTGTGAAATACTACTAGTGAGTGCTGCTTTATATTTGGGGTCACATGAACATAAATCAGGTGAAAAGAACACTTGTTTATTAATAACTTAGTTCTAACAATTAAAATCAACATGATTTACATTACAAAATTGATTCTCTTCCTGTTAGCAATGCAAATTAAGGAAGCTTTTTCTGAATAATGACTTTAACCATATTGTTTATAATTATCAACAATAGAACTAAAAATTACTGTTAGAATAATGAAATAGCCAAACCGATTGCCATATAACAATGCAAATGTGAAAAGCATTGTCTACATAATGATTGTAGACAAAGATAAGAAGTGTGTTGTAAAGAAATAAGTTTAGAAAAATAGCTTGCATTTCGAGCCAAAACATGAAAATTGAAGAATAAATTCAAGTAAATTTTTTTTCATAAAAGAGTGTTTTTTTCTCAAATCCTTTCTGATTGAGCCCCAACTATTGATGTACTCATTCACTACATATATCTCCTTGGCTTATATTCAATAACAATTTTAGGAATACTGCACAGTAAGGAAAATATTTTATTTTAATTTAGAGGATTAATTGTGATCTTTTACTGTTAAAATATCGGAACCTTTTTCGGTATCAAAGCTTTCACTGTAAACCGTTGCATTTATTTCACTTTTGACATGGGGGTGAAGAATTTTAGTGAAAAACTGAAATTCGTAAGTATAAAATCTTTGTTGTAATTAGTGTTACAAAAAGTTTATGAAATATCATACCTTCTGTTATCCATCTTCACTGGTTTCTGCAAACCATCTTCTGCCAGCCAACAGAAGATGGTTTGCAGAAACCAATGAAGACGGATAATAGAAGGTATGATAGTTCTATATTCAATAAAATAACCTTTTAGTTTATGAAATATCAACATTGTGAAATTTGATTTATTAACATATATGTTCTATAAAACTTATGCAAAAAATTTTTCTTGAAGAACTTATTTAAGAATGTAACAATTTTGAGCCCTATCAATATTTCTTTCTTAACAGTGTAGTCTGCCAGACAGTTATCCATTTCACCTTTTATACTAATTGCCCTCTCAAGTTTTGAAATTCTAGTTAGTAATTTACTTCTCTCCT
>KZ808767.1:15900-28436 GCA_000696205.2 Oncopeltus fasciatus
TAAGTTCACATTTGGACATTGTAATACTCAACCTGTTATTTGCAGAACTTTATTGGCTGCCCCTCTGTCGCACATGCTCTTTTTTTACTTTAATAATTTTCATTTAATTTAAATTACAATTCTAGACTTTTACATTTATTATTATAGTTCATATTATTTGGTGTTATTTAATATTTTATTATAATTAACTTTCAATTTTTACAATTATAACTGATTGTAATATATAATTGTTAAATATCTTACCTTCATGAACTTATGACTATTATTAAATTATAAATATTCTTAATTTTGCAACAACTATTATTTAGAATTATTAATTCTAAGAGCTGCTTAGCTAATAAAGTCTAAATAAACTATTAGTTGTTCTATTCTCTCCCCCATTGTTAATAATTTACTTTTACTTATGTCCATCTTTAATAAAACATGGTAAATCTTCTTAGTTTATGCTGCATGACAGTCTTTTAAAGATTTTTTATTTATATTTTCTTTTCCTCAAATATATTTAAACCCACACACTGACACTCACTCAAACACAATACACACTGGTAATCTCAAACATACTCATTATAAGTAATAACACTTATTAAGTGCAAATTAACACTTTATAGTAAAATTGTCTCATTGTTACTTCCTTATCAAGATAATTTAATCATTTTAATTAAGGAGTATTATTACTGACTATGCAGTAATAATTTTTTTTTTTTTTTACGGGTCAGGCATTTAAAGAGGCAGCATTTGGAGCAGGATCTGGGATCATTTGGCTCGACCAAGTTCACTGTCTAGGAAATGAGACAGGTATTCATGAGTGCCTGAGGGACCCATGGGGTCAGACTAATTGTCGGCATAATGAGGATGTGGCTGTTGTTTGTTCTCCTGAAGGCCTGAGTCTCCCTCTTCCCAAGGTATTATCTTGCTATATTTTATTAAGATAAGTTTTAAGACTTTTCAATATGCTTATGTTTGATTTTTAATAGTTGAGAGAAGTTATACTAACTTTATTAGGTATATACAAATTTAAAGCTACAAAAACTGGCAATTTCACTTACTTTGATGTTTGGGTTGCCTGAGCAGTTGAGAGGATCCATTTGGGTTTTCAATCCTGATACTGCAAGCTCAAACCTCACTCTAGGGAGCCTTTTGTCAAGAAAGAAAACCATACCCAGAGCCATGGATGTTTAGAATAGGGTGACTACCTGTAGATAGACCTCCCACCATGATCCTAACCCTAAGAGGTGGAAAGGGAGGTTAAATGAATAAAAAAATAAAAATATGTATAGCGTTCTTCTTTAAAAGTCAGATATTATAAAATGTAGGGGTTGGTTTTCTTGTGTTATGAGAATCAAAATACGTCAAGTAAAATGATTTATTAATGAAGAAGCCCACAGAGGCACTAAGGAAATAATTTATACTCACCCATTGTGAACTGAAGTGGTGTACTGTGGTTAATCGTTCTTAGTTGTTATTCATTCTTTTAATTCCACCATAAGGAATAACTGTACTACATTGATATTATGAACCTATGCTTAAAAATTTGCCAAGAAGATTTTTATTTTAGGTTATTGAAATTTGTTTGTTTATTTAATTGTAAAAAATAATTTATTATATTCCTCAAAATGTTTTAAATGAATCATGAATGAACTACATCTAATTAGTTGTTCTCAATAATGAATATAATACAAAATGGAAATGTTATTCATGAAAAACTTCAACTTATTCTGGCCTCAACTTAGCAAATTGACTTTCGGCATTACAAGTAAAACTCCTCTTTTGAAATTCCAGTTTCTTGCAAAAGTTTCATAATTATTGTTATACCTCTACTAATTATTTAATAAATAGCCCATTACCCCAGTTTCAATGTTTTGGAATATATTAATTTAAGGTCACCATTTAGTACACTCTTTTAAAGTCTTCAAACTTTAAAAATATATTTACTTTCATTATGAAACCTCCTCAAATATCTTATAGTTATCCCTTTTTTTTTTTTTTTTTTTTTTTTTTTTTTGCGAATGAGATTAGCTATGGAGGTTTCTTTCACTACATATTTTTAAAAATATTTTCCTTATTTTCTTCTAAAAGCAAAAAATAATTCTAATGATTTAATAGTTCTATACCGAATTTTAAGAAGAAAACTGATAAGGTGTACCCTTTTCAGCGTTGACAGACAAACAGATAAAAATCATTGGATGTATTTTTGTTGGGGTTCGACCAAAAGAAAAAAAATGCACATTTATTAATATTTTTTTTTTGGACCAACCTTGAACGAGTCCCAACAAAAAAAAATCGAATAATAATATCTACGGTCAAAAATAGCTCTTCGCTTGAAAAGATAAACTTTATACAAGGTAATATTACAGTTTCATTTATATCAACGAAATATTAAAAGGAAATTCACACTAATTCCTTATTTTTGTAGTGTAACTTATACAATTTTTATTTTATCTGTAATCATATCAATCTTCAGTTTCATTGCTCTTAACTAAATATTACGCTCGCTAAATGGAAGAAAAAAAAAAAACGCTTCTTGTATCCAAATTTTTCATTTAAGTCAATTCCTCACTCCTATTCATCCAATTTCATTCAATAAAGAACTCAGTCCTTCCAATATTAAAAACAGCAGTTTATAAAGAAAAACAGCGAAATTTAGCTTCTTCTGTACCCACAAATTGAAACTTCGAACTCAGGTAAATACACTAACTAACTGTTATATTTGGCTTATGGTATGTAAGCGTATGTAAAACTTTTCTTTTGTCATTACGCCATAAATTTTCTAAGCTAAATAGTAATGCCCGTTACATTAGAAAGCAGTGACATGTCACATACATATTTATGNGATTATCTGCCAACGTTTTGGCTTACATTGTAAGCCATCTTCAGGGCTGTAGAAATACAATGTCATGAGAAAACAATAATAATTGACAATATTTAACATAGGTTACCATAATGTTACGTGATATCAAAAGTATGAATGTAGAAAGCTATGTAAGAGAATTTAAAAAACATGCAGGCAACAACTTATTAAAAAAATAATTGAATAAAATTAAAACAGTAATTTACCACACCTGCCTATCATGAAGACGAGAGAGGACGTCCTGTCCTTAAGTTCACATTTCCATGACTGAGAAGAAATATAATTATTCAGAAAAACACTTTGGGCTGTGGAAGAGTGGGGGTGAAGGTAAGAGGCGGAAGGTACAAAGGGAGAGCGGCCTGTTTCAATTGGGGGACAATAAAAAGGACTAAGAAAAAAGGGAATAAGTAACTTTTGGAAAAGTTAAAAAAGAAAACTATTAAAAAATGTAAACATTAATTGACCACATCTACCAATCATGAAGACAGGGGCGCCCTGTCCCTAAGTTCACATTTTCATGACTGAGCCGAAAAATATTCTTTGAGAAGGACACCGTGGGTGGTGGAAGGGTGGGGGAAGGTAAAAGGTACAAAGGGAGAGCAGCCTGTTTCAAAAGGGCCAATAAAAAGGACTAAGAAAAAAGGGAATAAGTAACTTTTGGAACTGGGAAAAATGTTTGACAAGTTTATTTTGAAAGAGGGCTAATTGTTTTTATAATGTTTAAAATGTTTGAATAAGTTGAAGAAATTTGTTTAATGTCCGTTCTGTCGTTAACTGGATAGTGTTGTAAGTTAATGTGAACGGTTTCAGATAAAAGGTGTTTGTGTTGATAGGGTTCAGTGGAAAGAATGATTATGCCCTCTAAGTCAAATGTGTGTTCTTCATGAAAAACACGTTCAGTGAGTGCAGTTTTTATTAGTTTATTCTTTATGTCATTTTTATGGTTATTGATTCTATGGGAAATAGGGTCTTTTGTTTGTTCAATGTAAGAAAAATGGCAATTAGGTGTGGAACAGGGAATTTTGTAGACGACATTAGTTTTGTTAAGAAGGGGGATGGGGTCTTTGAAGATGGTGTAAATAGATTTTAGTTTATTGCTGGTGGAAAAAAAAAGCTTAAGGTTAGGGAAAGTTTTTCAAAGATATTTCTTAATATTTTCAGAAAGTTTTGGAATATAAGGAAGGGAAGGGGAAATGAGGTCGTTATTTTGGTGGAGGGAGATAGTTTTAGAAGTGGAAATAAAAAAATATTTTACAGGTTTTTTAATGGGGTGAGTAGGAAAACCATTGGATTTTTCTTTATATTTTTGTTCCTTCAGCATTCTTCTTTCATCGTGTGCTCAACTCCCCTTTCTTCTAAAAGGCACATAACTCTATATTTCCAGTTTTTATAGGTTGAGTCGTCCAACTGAGGGTACACGGTACACTTAAACTCTCACAGCACATGCACTGAACAGATACCGTAAAACCCACTCGGAGCAAAAACTACGCAATTCCCGAATACTTTCACGGATTCACACAGCCGGGGCCCATAACCTGTCAGGGTTATTTAATAAATAAAGAGAGTTCAATTGGTTTATACATATATTAACATAATATTAACAGAACCAACGACATGAACACCGAGGGCTGTGCCAGGTGCTGACTACCTATCTATCAGATAACCATAGAGGTTCACCTATCAATATTCTATGTACAAAGAGATTATTCCTGACACAGTGCAATTACTTTATTGACAGTAAATCATATACTTTAGTGAGTAAAAAATAAGGCTTATCTTCTTTAATTAATGCTATCAAGATTATATAATAATTTGAGTCTTAATTTAAATTTCAGCCAGCAGAACCAGAGGAAGAAGAAGAGGAATACGATGATGACTTCCTTTATGGACCTGATTGTGGAAAGTCCATGGATGAATTAGATATACATCCTTCAGAATTCACTCCAAAAGTTGTATCGGGCTTTGAAACTGTTAAAGGAGCATATCCTTGGCAGGTAAGTTCTTCAAATTTTTGTTAATATATATGTGCCTTTTGATCGCTCTTTGTTTTCTATTGTCAAATTATAGCCATCGTCTGACCAAATCAAATTTATTTTATACCCTAGTAACTCCTAAGTAGCAAATAAAATTATTAAAATAAAGTAGAGTTTCAAAAGAAAACTTTATCATTGTTTACTTCATTAGAAAACTTGATTAGGTTAAATGAACCTGATTTTGCCAAAATGGCCCTTCCGGTGCAGAAATGTAGTGAACAACTATTTGTTCATTGGAAGAACAAAGGCTTCATTTTCATAGCTGTTAGATATGAGATTGTCTAAAATTCGACAAATAGGTCCCTTCTTAAAGATTAGTGTTCAAGACCATCAGTTAATTGAGTACTAAGCTATGAAAGCTATTTTAGGAAACATAATAGTTGTAATATCTAGATTTCTCAATTCATTAATGTATAAAAATTGATTATTAAATAATTATTCTCTGAATAAATGATCTTCAATTTGGTTTAATGGGAAAATAAAAAGATACATTTTTGGATGCATTACTGGAAACTTTTTTTTTTGTACAGTCTTTGAAATGAAATGAAAAGTAACTTTATTCTGGGACAGAAGCCCCTAATAACAACAAATTTGCTTATGTTGAGGCTTATCTGGCCAGTTCACAGTAAAGAAATGCAAAATGAATATCTACATTGTATAACAAAATATTAAGTGCAGTAACTGTAGTAAGTAAATTAGTGATTGAGAGTACTCACTGAGCCAACTTGAAAATGAGAAAGATAAAAAGGTGGGACATATAGGAGGAAAGAGAATTCCACAAGGAAGCTGCTTGAAAGAGGAAGGAAAGACTAAAAGTGAGCGGTTGGAATGAGTATAAACCGAGAATCTGAAGGTTAGAAATTTTAAAATTTAATAAGGACTCAGATAGTTGAGGTTTCTGAGAGAGGTACAAATGAAATATTGGCTTTGAAAAGAAGAATATAACCACTCAGTTATAATGAATATCACTGCAGCTTGGTATAGTAGCTCATGACGTATGAATCTCTGGTGGCCCCAAATATAAACCTAATGAAGCAATTCATTAATTGCTTCAGTCTCTCAGAGAGAGTGTAGCTGAGCTGAATGCCTAGCTCTTAGTGAGAATCTACTTGTAAGTACCACCATCTATACCTAACCCCCCCTTTCCTAATCCCTGTGGCTGTGTATTAGAAACCAAATTAGTATTAATGATTATTGTTTATTATTGCTAACTAGTGTTGTATGTTTTTATTAATTAATTTGATTAATTCTATGGATTTAAAACACTGGATAGTTCATTTATTAAATCTCCTAGATCGTGGAAGAGTAAAGTTATAAATACTTTTTTTTTTTTTTTTTTTAACGTTTCATTTCATTTAGATTGAGAATAACTTTCAGCAATGAAATTAATTTTTTAAGTATTATTATTTTACGTATTTATAATTAAGTGAGTAATCATTATTCATCTGCTAGTAGATTTTTTGATTGGGGTTTGGTCAAGATTGATCCAAAAAATTCAATTTAAAAAATGTGTATTTTTTTATTATCTGCGACATTCCGGAATAACCCTATTCGATGTACTTTATGATTCAATAAAAAAGTAACAATAAAAAGACTAAAAACTGTGATTTTTAAAATTCAAATCTTGCGTTAATTTTGGGAAACCCTACATACACACAGCCATATTTATGTATACATATTCCTTATTATGAAATAATTAAAATTTATTAATTAAGTTAGTATTTCCAAGAATTAATTTATTAAAAAAATATATAGATAATTTTGATAACTTTAATACAGAGCATACATTGAAAAATTAAAGGCAGCTATGGTCCAAGATAGCAGTGGCTTATTTGGCTAGGCCCAAAGCACTCTTCAAGGAAACCAAAAGCGGACAACTAACAATCATGAAATTCTGATAAAATGAAAGCAGAAAGTCTGTTGAAAGAAAAACATTGACTTAAACTGAATTATAGAAGACAAATAGCAGTTCAGTGTGATAATTCGTAAAACTACTTAAATGAAATACACATAATAGCTGTAGTTGAAATAAGAAAAGAAAAAGTTCTGAATGTAGAAATTTGAGGAGAGAGAATAATTTTATCCTTCTGGCTTACATAATACACATTACAGATTTTTTTTAGTTTCTACACTTATTTCTAGCATAGTTTTCTTTGAGCAGATTTCTTATAGCGCAGTCAAGCTTTTTAGCTTGGTATCTTTTTCCAATCTTGCATTAAAAAAGTTAAAAATATAATCTGTGTGCACTCTTTGCTTCCACAACTTCCACAACTTTTTAAAATAATGAAACCAAATTCGGTATTTCAGCTTCATTTTTCAATTCATTGTATGAGTTTCTTAATAAATCTGAAATTGCCTATGGGAAGGTTGGGGTGAGGGAGTGTTAAAGTTAAACGCTAATCAATTAAGATGCTCACGTTGGCTTTCATGGTCTCCAGAAATATTCATAAACTTCTTCTGGAGTTGACCATGTCAAAAAGTTGTTTTGTCGAGCTTTTCATGAAGATATTTATAAATATAACTACAATGGCTGAACACTTACCCTATACCTGTCAGTCTAGAGACTGGCTTAGTGGCCTTAGGTTATGCNTATATATATATATATATATATATATATATATATATATATATATATATATATATATATATATATATATATATATATATATATATATATATATATATATATATATATATATATATATATATATATATATATATATATATATATATATATATATATATATATATATATATATATATATATATATATATATATATATATATATATATATATATATATATATATATATATATATATATATATATATATATATATATATATATATATATATATATATATATATATATATATATATATATATATATATATATATATATATATATATATATATATATATATATATATATATATATATATATATATAATATTTGCATGTTAGCATTCTAGCATTCCAAATTTTTAAAACAATGAAACCAAATTTGGTACTTAAACTTCTTTTTATAAACTGCTAGATGAGTTTCTGGCTGGTTGGAATTGTTTGAGTGGAAGGGAGCTAAGAAATATTCCAAAATTTAAAATCTTAATTCAAATCATGATTTTAATTGTGGTAATGTAATCCCACATTTTTTTTATTTTTTTAAATCGTTCAGAGAGCTAGAAAAAAAACTCTTTCCCTCAGCCAGGGATCGAACCCGGGTCCCCCACTTTCCGATACCCAGCTCAGGTAGAAAGTTTTTTTTCTAGCTCCCTGAACTATTCAAATTAAAATCTTAATATTTTCTGTGTTTTTTTTAAACAAAAAAATGTTACATTAATTAAATACATGTAAAGCACACTTTTACAACATTTATAACTCTTAATCTTTTTTCAAAAACTGCATATTAAGAGAAATTTATAGATTTTGGAAGAAATTTAATTGTACTTATTGACAAATTCTCATATTACACACTCATTTCATACGATTCCCAAGCACCTTCCAAAAAGCCATACACCACAGAACCCCCTCTACCCCATTGTCTCCAATATCAACTCTCCTTCATCTAAACTGAGCAAATTTCTTCTTTCATCCCTACAGATTCTTAGCCAACAAAACCCTTATGACATAAAACCTTCTTTGTCTTAAAAACAGAGCTTAAATCTCTACTTATCCCTAAAGGTTACATTCTTTGCTCCCAAGACGCTGAATCTCTCTTCACCAATTGATAAAGCGCTCCAAATTGTGGATGAACATTGAACTACAATCGAAGACCATAGATTAAATCCCGGTCTACATACCTCGAGGCCCTTTCCTATTTTGTGTGTCTGGTTATCTCTTTATCAAGGTAATTACTATAACCAGATTAACAGTCTGGCTATGGGAAATAACCTTACTCCCGACATTTCCAATATTACTCTTAATGACCTATACTCAATCCTTCCAACCCATTGGAACATCATTTTTTCCTTAAAAAAATATGTTGATGACTTGTTCTTTATTCCCAATCCAGACAAAATTACCCTAATCCTTACTGTATTCAATTTTTATCACCCTCGTCTAAAATTCATCATTTAAATTGAGTCTGATTGTCTACTCCCCTTCCTCAACAGCCGTATTATTCGTAACACAAATGGCTATCTCCACTGATTGGTTCACTAAGCACACTTATTCAGTTCATCTCCTCCACTTTAACTCATCTCACCCTCACCATCAAAAAATAAATGTGGCCAAAATCTTATCTACAGATCACTCTCACTATCCCACTAGACATTCCGCAACAAAATATTAAACATGTTACAAGCCATCTTTCTCTCTAATGGTTTCCCTGCGCACACCATAAAAAAATTTGTGAACTTGTAATTCTACATTTCCAATTCCCAAAGTAAGCCTCTCTCTAAAAACAATGACCTCACTTTCCATTCTCTCCTGTATATTTCAAAACTTTCTGAAAATACTAAGAAACCCCCAGAAAAACTTCCCCTAACCTCAAGCTTGCTTTTTTCCCTAACAACAAACTAAAATACATTGTGTAAATGGATGTTGTACATAAAGACCCCATCCCCTATCCTTACAGAACCATTGTTGTTTATAAAATTTCTTGTTCCACTTCTAATTGCAATGGTTGAAACATTGCACAAACCAAAAACCTTATTTTCTGTAGAATCAACAATCATACAAATGACAACAAAAAACAAATAATAACTGCCTTCATAAAACACGCCTTTCATAAAACACATTCAACTTTGATAACATTACCATTCTTTCCATTGAACCCTATGATCACAGATGCCTATTATCTGAAACCATTCACATTAACTTACAACACAATCCAGTAAACGGCAGAGAAACCATTTCTGAAAAACCATCAGCCCTCCTCCAAAACAAACCTGTCTAACTTGTCTCCTAGTTCCTTAGGCTACTTATCCACAATAATTCCTACCTTTTTTTCCTGGTATTCCTCCCTTTGATGCAAGGCCGCACTCCCTTTGCAACTACCTCTCATACCCCCACCCTTCCACCACCCATGTTGTCCATCTCAAACATTTCTTCCAATTTCCCAACCCTACCTCTCAGCCATGAACATGTGATCCAGCTGACATGATGCCCCCTCTCGGTGAATTTTTCTACACATTTGTTGTTGTTTTTCTACAGCATTTGATATCACATTACTTTTAATTATGGCATTTCGATGTAATAATAATGTAAATCATTTAATTTTTTTGTTTTTCTTATGGCATTATATTTCAACAGCCCTGAAGATGGCTTACAATGTAAGCTGAAATGTCAGCAGATAATTTTTAAAAAAACATATTTTTTAAATTCTATTTTTTGGATCAACCTTCCAAAAAAAAAAATCTACTAATAATCTCTACTGTCAAGAACTCTCTATTTGAGTTAGTAGTGATATTTCTGTCTCTAATAATAAGTTTTAATTTTTGTCATGAAGTACCAGTTTGAGTTTTTTTATTGTATTTGAATGCTCTTAGCATTCCATAGTAGAATAGAAGAGAAACTCTGTAGAATGAAGAATCATGTTATAGCAATAGAGAAAATCATTTGGGATGCCTAAGTAGTCAAAAGAGATACAAGTGGGGTGATGAGGGAACAGAACTCTGAAAAGAAGGAATGGAGCCTGCTAACTAGGTTCTGATGTTTTTAACTGAAAGTGTTTTAAAAAAATCTTAGGAAATGCAACTTAGTTTATTTAGTCATTAATTTATGTTTAGTTCATCAAAAAAAATTTCAATTTTTTTTTATGTAGTAACTTATTTAGTATCCATCTATTTTTGTCAATAATACGATTATAATTGTTTGTAAATAATAACTAAAATTTATTTTATCCATTCTGTAGGCAAGCATTCGTGTCAAAAGTGTCTCAGGAAAGTCCAGCCATTGGTGTGGAGCTGTGGTGATCTCTCGTTACCATGTCCTCACTGCTGGGCATTGCCTTAGGGACTACATCAAAGCTGCCTACTTTGTCCGAGCTGGAGACTATGATACTGAGGCATTTAATTTATCTATACAATTATTTTGAAATTTAATTCCATTCCTAGTTCTGTGACCATTAGTAAAAAAAAAAATTTTTTATAATAATAAAGCTTTCTCATATGACTTAAGATTTACTAGGAATCATTAATAAACATTTCTTTAAACCATTTTTTATGTTTAAGAATATGTCCATTTTCAATTAATACTCCATAAGAAATGCAAAGGAGACAGAAAAAAAATCTTACTACCACTGAAAGGAATCAAACCCAGGTCTCCTACTTTCCTGGTAGCACCTACCAGCATAAAGAAATGCTAACCTTAGTAGGAGACCTTCTTTGTTCCCCGGCTGCGGTTGTAAGATTTTTTTTTCTGGCTCCCTGATCATTTCTTGTAGATAAATTTTCCTATTGGAACAATTATTTTTAATTTGAATGAGATAATTTCTTGAAATTTGTGTTTCAATTAGATAAAATTAAATAGTTAAGTTGTTCAAAATTTTTGAAATAGTATTTTTATTTAAGTCTATTAGGAAGCATGGAAGACAACCGATTAGGATGGATTCATATAAGCATATTGATCTTTATAATTTTTTCAATTAAAATTGTGGTAATAAATCATCTTAAGTTCAAAAGATAATAAATCCTCATATATTTCAAGTGCTAAGGGTGTATCAAAACAAACTATAAAATATTTTATACAAAAACTATGAAGAATAAATCATCAGTGTTACCTGCACTATAAATATATATATATATATAGAAATAGCATATGTGGATAAATATGTTGGGAATGCCAGTGAACAACTTTCACTACACAAAGAATTATAGATATTCTTCCTTTTGATTTTTTTTTTTCTGATGATTTTTAATTCATACCCATAGTCAACTATCAAATTTATTCTTTTTAAAGGAGCTGTTTCTCCCACTGCTTTTAGTAGTTTCTGGAACTTTAGAGAAGCCAATCATGTTTCTCAATTCATTAAAATATGTTATGTTGATGACTTAAGGCATAAACAAAACATTTTTTTATTGATGCCTTAAGTCAATTCTATTTCAAAGCAGTTATTAAGTTATCATCATTATTCTCATTTTCATAAAACATGATCATAATCAGTAAAGATAACTAAATAAAATTTAAGAAGAGCATGATTTTTATATTATGTTTTAATATTATTTATGTATTAACATAATTATGTAATATAATGATTACAATGAAAAATATCTAAATCCTATTTTTAGGTTATAGAAGGTTCTGAACAAGATTTTGAAATCGATGAAATCTATATTCATCCTGATATTGATAAGAATGTAAGGCTGAATAATGACATTGCATTAGTCAAAGTGAAGAGCCCTGGGATGCAGTTAGGCTCTTGGGTGATCCCTGCCTGTCTGCCTATGAACAGCGAAGTTGATTTACCACAAAATTGCACTATCTCAGGCTGGGGATCGAATGCGAATCCTGGCACAGGTAGGTTGCCCTCTGAAATGGGATCTTTTCTATCAAATGGCTGAATGATGCAGTAGATGAGAAGTACTGAAAATAACTGAGTCAAGTGAACCAACTAAGTGGAGATGCTTCAGTTAAAAATGTTTCCTTAAATCTCTAACTTCTCGATTTCTAAAAAGTTTTGAGGGTCAAAAACAACAAAATTCTTTTTTTTTTTTT
>KZ808767.1:40086-55283 GCA_000696205.2 Oncopeltus fasciatus
ATTTTTTTTTTAATTTATTTTTTTTTTCATATCTTTCTTATTGGCCGGATAAATTAGTCAAAATTTTAAATAAACTAGAAAATTTACTGATATTTGTGTCAATTTTATTAAATTTGAATATACATTTTAGCAGATTAAATAGATGTAAAATTCAAAAATAAGGCTTTATAAATTAGATATTTAAGTATGTAATTTCGGGTGTTGAGCAGACCCTCTTATTTTTAAACACGGAAACAAAATCCGGCATTTTGGCTTTTCAATGCAATTTCTTGATTGAAAATGGATGTGGCGGAGGGCAGGGGTTCGAAGGGAAGCAATATATTAGAACCGCAATATATTCTTTGTTATTTGAGTCGTGCTAAAATTTATAAAACAGGATGGATTTCAAATGTAATTTTCTAACTTTTATGTTTAAAAAAAAAACACCTCTAATTAAAGTAGAAATTTATGAATGTAACTACAGAGACAATTAATGAGAGAATATAAAAAACAATAGTAACCACAGAGAGTGAGCATTTCTTCAACGCCATCTTCAAGTTTAGTCTAGAGCAATGCTTAGTGGTTATTTGTTTGATGCTCATTCTTCTCTCTTGCTGCTAAATGCAATTTTCTCCTTCATTCTTGTTGATATCCATATTTAATGAAAAGGGGAAAATTTGGTTAGATTACACAGCTCCTGCGTGACATACTTTGTACTTACCATTTTAGGAATTAGGAACATAATCATTTGCCTTGGAGCAGATTTTTTTTTAGAGAAAGAAATCTTTTGGATCATAACAAGAGTTTTCAATTTTTTTATTTAATTCCTTAATTCTTTCCCGTTTCTACTGACAAAACCCTAAAATGGGGTCTGTTCAAAACTATATGTATATATTTGTGGGTAAGCTAGCGTCTGCAATTTCTATAAATGTTATAAATATTAATCAAAATATTTCGAATATATCTTTAAGGGGTAGGCGGACCCCTACATTTTTAAAATGTAGTAACCAAGTTTTCTGTTGTAAAATATTAAATTAAATTGGCGGTGGTGAAGGAATGCTTAACTGTTGACTAAAATTCATAAATGTAATATCTATAACAAAACCCAATTTGCAAATGAATCGTCCATAAATTTAGCCATCGAGATATTAGTATGTACTTTAAATACTCCACACTTATTCAGCCCAGTTTTAGTAATAAGTGAAGTTGGTATTGAAGTATGATATAATGATCTTACGTCTAGAGATATAAGTATGTAATTTGGGAGAACATATTCTTTTGCAACCCGATTATTAAATTCAAACGAATCTCTAACTGAATAACAGGTCTTAAATAAATTTAAAATGTTCGTAACATACTCAGCTGTTTGGAAAGTAAGGGAATTTAAACATGAAATTATAGGTCTCTGAGGCATTATTTATCTTAGGTAAGCCATATATACGGAAGCATAACCATTATTATTAGATAATTTTAGTTGGGGTTCGGTCAAGGCAGATTTAAAAAAAATACAAATTAAAAAAAAATGTATTTTTTTAAAATTTGTATTTTGTTTGGATCTACCATGAAGGACCCCAACTAAAATCATCTCAGAATAATATCTACGGTCAACAAACTCTCCTTTTGAACATACAACATAACTTGGGGTGTTCTTACTATGTCTAACTCTACACATAGACCTCTAACCAGACTGCAGGCATGCAACAAGACCTCACAGATCTTACCTGCAGACTCACCGCCACTTGTCACCAACATAACTTGGTACATCGGATACTACCAGCTAGGCAGACATCAACATGATAATCATTATAAGATTTATGTTTAGGATTTTGAATTTTGGGAATACAGCTTAAGTGTAAGAGGTCCTTAACGTGACTATTCACACGCCTCTAAATTCTCAAAGTAGGGTCATTCTTAATAACTTCAAAGTTTCCGTATCCGAAAGAAGGTGGTTAATTTTATTACTGGAAGGTCACAGATTCCCGATTCATAATCACTCATTTATTTCCTTTATCCAATCTCAAAACAGTAATTTCTACATTCCCCTTCACATATTTCCACACTGTAATGCATCTTAAATAAACTGAATAATGTTATTATATTTAGCAAGAGGTTTTTCTTTTACTGTTGCATGATTTTGTAGACTGTCCTTGATGAAGGAAATAAAAATTTATAGTCAAAGGTTTGTTGGAAGTTTGTGAAAAACTCATTACCACACTTGACAGGTTACAGCTAATAAAACTTAATTCGGTATTTAGGCACGCTCCTACAATTAAAGACAATAAAACTGATCTAGAAAAAGTTGAAAAAATCTGGGATGATTTGTGGGGTTGTTGGGTGATTTCAATGCACAACTCATTTCTGAAAGAAAGTTTTCTCATATAACAAACTGTTAAGTATCCACCTTGCAAGAATAGAAATGGCGAAAGGCTGGTAAACTCTGTGAACGCATAAATCTTTAAATTTCGACATATTTTAAATCCAAGCCTATCAAAACTTGGAATTCTCCGAATGCGGTGCTTGGTAAATTTCAACTAGATCATGTAGCAAGCTCTCCAAATAGTCTTAAAGAGATTCAGAGAAGCACAGCACCAAAGTGGGAGTCCCTTTCAGAGAGAGACACCTTTTATGACAATGAAGAGAAGAGTGAATTTCAAGGTAAACAAAAATCACCTAAAAGTTGGAATAAAATCACTCAGAACATAATTAAATCTGCCCAAGAAGCGTTGAAGTCCATTTATTTATATTTACGGAAAAAGTTATATTATTAAAAAAGATGAATTGTGCAAGTAGGAGCATTGAACACGACAATTGACGCCTTTGGGGCAGACCGTATCAAATGCTTTCTCAACATCGAGGACCAGCCAACCTCTGTGTATTTTCTCGTTAAAGTTCTTGGTAACACTGTCAGACGGGCTAGTTGAGCTGTGGTAAAATGTTTAGAATGAACTGCTCATTTATAAGAATATTATTTTATCTTAATTGGTCATTTAGCCTGGAAAGTAAATGTTTTTTTTTTTAAATATTTTTGATGTGACACGCAGTAAGCTAATAATTGTTCTATAGTTTACGGGTGAAGAGGCGTTTTTGTTTGGTTTAGGCATGACTACAAGTTTTTCTCTTTTTCAATCTATGCTAAAATACATAAATCAAAGAATGATACTAAATATATCTGTAATTACCCGCTCATTTTTAATTCATGGTTTGATAAATATATATATATATATTTTTTTGTCTTTTTTTTTAATCAATCCTCTTTGTTTGCAAGATTACTTTTTACTGCAACTAAATTTTTTTTTCTTCGATGAACAAGAATGCGATAGTGAGAGACTAATTGTTATTAATAAATAGTAAATTTCTTCTTTCTCTCAATCTCTAATCTCACTGCCTGGATTTTATCATTAATAACACTCCTTTCGATAGTATTGAATAGCATCAGAGGTGCTAATAATGGAATTTATGACGCTAGAGCAGGAATAGATAAACATATATNAGCGAGTGATAGAGAGTTTGTGTGAGCGTGTATGTGTGCGTGCGTACGAAAACCCCAATTTTTATATAAATATATAGAAAACAAAAAAGCCAAATACTTTTTAGTTTGTGAACTGGTTTAAGTGGTCCACTAGGTGATGGATGAGTCGTTATGACTGAACAACATCGAGGGCAAGAAGTGTTTAAGATAAAAATTAAAATTAAGAATTAAGGAAGTAATACCTTCATTACCATTTGTGTCAACACAAATAATTTATAAGTCATAAAAAGTAGTAAAATAAAATTAGTAATTACAACTGAAAACTGAAACAAAGATTGTCCAGCGGCTTCTTTGTTTCATTGAGCTCAAAAGGAATGTAGCTATTTGATTGTTCTAATGGCGGATTTGTCGAATATCTTTCTCTATATTTTCTTCGATCCTGCCTATTAGACACACTCACACACACGCGCGCGCTCGCACGTATATAATATCTTGTTGATTAATAGGCAGGATATATATGTGTGTATGTGCGTTTGTTTTGTTTTTCATTATGATTTACGACACGTAGCTTATATATAAACAATTAATGAGATGGAATATAATAAAAAAATCTAACTGTCCCAGCCAGGAATCGAACCTGGATCTCCTGCTATACGGGCCGGTGCACTTGCCAGTTATGCTACCAGGACGCGCCAGGTATCTCATTCAATTCCCTCTACATTGGCGAGAGCCTAACCTACGAGAAAGACAAGAACTTCGTCTTACATCTTTTCTTTTTTTTATTCTATTCCCTCTCATTAATTGTTTAAAATTTACGTGGGATAAAAAACCGCAACCAAATTAAATATTTATGTAACTTATGTATGTTTAAAAAAAAAAATTATTGGCCTCCCTTTCAACCACATAGGGGCATGTAGGGATGGACTATCTTGAGGTTGCTATACCATTCTAAACATCCATGGCTCAGAACAAACTTCTGTTTATCCATGAGAGCTTGCGCAGAGCAGGATTTGAACCCGAAGTGCCCCCGAAGGATTTCGAGACCCGATAGGATCCCTGGCGACTTTGTTCTGTTATTAAGCACAATCGGACCAATAGGTTAGGAGATTGTCTGAAATATCAAGTGTGAGTAAACACACACCAGTCTATTTACAGTGCGTAATATTAAGTTTCTTACGACGGGACTCAAGGCTGATTCGTTTATTGAAAAATAAATACTTCATGAACTATACAGCTGAATGGAATAATTTCGAGCGGGAGTATACCTATACCCGTAATTTTAGTTGAACGGTCTAGGAGCCCCAAACAGTTATTTATATGATTAAAATTTCACATTTGTCATTTAAATGATAAAATAAAAGTGAAAGCGAATTTTTTTCTTATTGAGGCAAATCAAACAAATAGTTGTGGGATTTTCTTATAATGCCGAGTACAAAATTTTAAAAAATAATTCAATGCCGTGGACGGAATATTTAGTTTAGGGTATTGAAGATAAACACAGATTTGTGTATTGGTAAAGTATATGTGTTTAAGAAGTTGAGAATTGAAGTAATTGGAGGAGGATTGGGGTCTGAGACGTTTTATTGGTCAAGGAGTTGTTTTTTAAATGAAATTCTATATGCAGCTTTTAAATGGCTCATTCTTGACGAGTTAAAAGATAGGAAATTTAGAAAATCAAGAAAGAGTAGAAAGAGTTTTATTTATTTATTGTAACTCAGGGCGTAGAAATATTTAGTTTGATCTGCTCAATGTAAGCGGTTATTGATAATTTAAATACATATGTATTTACGCTGCGAACTTATAGAATTAGGAGTCGGGGTTAAATTGATATTTATTTACATATCATTAAATATATTATGGCTACTAAAGCCTACATAATATTTTCAATTGAACTGTAAGATATAGGAAGAACTCCGACCCCATTTGCTTATTTTTGTATATGTATCCAATAAATATTTTAATTTAATAGTCGAGATTACAAATTACTTGTTTTTTCATAATGATTTGAAATGGATAGATAAAGGTAGTCTGAAATTTCAAGAGCCACTGGGAAAACGTTTTATTCATTAGTTATATTATTTATTTGCACCATCAAGTCAGATTTGCTTATAGATAAAATAAATATATAAAGATTTGCTAAGTGAAATTGACAAGTTGGAATTGGGTTTGATTTGAACCCTGAAATGAAGCCAAAATGAATTTTTTTTCCAAATGAAATTTGTCATGATGCTTGAAATGAAAAAAGAAAGATAACATGTGGTAACAAAATGGAAAAGGAATATTTTTTTATTTTATTTTGTCAGCAGGCGTAGCAGTTAAGTATAGTTTAGTATAATGAAGTACAACACAATGTTTCTTATTTCTTATGTTGAGTTGTATAACAATAATTTATATGTTACGGCCGCTACAGTCTACATTTAATTTTATTTCAGCTGAAAGTTAAAGGAAAACCCATGCCCATTTCCATTGATTTTGCTCATTTACAAGAAATTCACTGTTACTTATAATGTCTTTCTTTTACTATTGAATAAATATTTTTTTTTATTGTTTTAAATTAACCAATTCGCCTGTTGTGTCAAAGAAAACATTTACTTATGGCATTTCCAGATAATTCCATTCTGCTTTCAGTTCTGTTTTGCTAAAAGCGAACGAAGATTTTGATTTTGTAAATAACAACAAACAAACCCTAGACCGTCGAATTAAAACTTACGGTTCAAACCGACCTTACTAATAGTTCAATTTTTCACGAAGCTCATACAATTCGTCTTTTATTAACAAACAAATCTTGGTTACATTATTCTTTACCAATTATGCCACCCACGCCGCAAGCTTTTTAGATAAGTTTTTTTTTCAAGTTAGATACTTGACATTTTAATTAAACCCCTAGTCCTATATGTTCGATTTTGCTCATTAACGAACTCAGCCTTTCTTATGGCAATACTTGCACACACGCACAGGCAAGGCAAAATAAAGTTAAAAATCGAATGGGTATTGCATAACATAAAGCAAGAAGATTTTTTTTTTTTTTTACCGTATATATTATTATTAGATGATTTTAGGTGGGGTTCGGTCAAGGTAGATTCAAAAAAATACAAATTTAAAAAATGTATTTTTTTAAAAAGGATTATCTGCCAACGTTTTGGCTTAGATTGTAAGCCATCTTCAGGGCTGAAGAAATACAATGTCGTGAGAATAAAAATAATAATTGACAATAATATAATGGAGAATTCCAATAATGTAATGTGATATCAAGAGTATGAATGTAGAAAGCTATGTAAGAGAATTTAAAAAGATTTTAAAAAACCATTTGAAAAAAACCAATTTGAAAAACATGCAGACTACAACTTATTGAAAAATAATTGAATAACATTAAAACAGTATTTACCGTTTCTTCTTCCGGGTTGGACCGTGTCAAATTGGTGTTATTTGCCGAGCTTTCGCACATCATGTGATGGCTTCTTCAGGGCTGAAAAGCACGGTCCAAAAATAAAGAATAAACGGTAAATACTTCTGACGACCGTCGAAGCCTACGTGAACATTAAAACAGTAATTTGCCTTTTCCACTAAACCCTATGAACACAAACGCCTTTTGTCTGAAACCGTTCATATTAACTTACAACACAATCCAGTTAACGACAGAACGGACATAGAACAAATTTCATCAACTTATTCTAACCTTTTCAACATTCTAAAAACCAACAGCCCTCCTTCTCAATAAACCTGTCAAACATTTTTCCCAGTTCCAAAGTCACTTATTCCCAATAATACCCTTCCTTTTTTCCTTTGTCCTTTTTATTGCCCTCTCTTAAAACAGACCGCTTTCCCTTAGCACCTTCCGCCTCTTGCCTTCTCCCCCCCACCTTTCTACCTCCCACGGTGTGTATTTGGAAAACTTATACTTTAGTCACGGAAATGTGAACTTTGTGATAGGTAGGTGTGGCAAATTACTGTTGTAATGTTATTCAATTATTTTTCAATAAGTTGTTGTCTGCATGTTTTTCAAATCTTTTTAAATTCTCTTACATAGCTTTCTACATTAATACTTTTGATATCACATTACATTATTGTAATTCTCTATTATATTATTGTCAATTATTATTGTTATTTTCATGACATTGTATTTCTACAGCCCTGAAGATGGCTTACAATGTAAGCCGAAACGTTGGCAGATAATCCTTTAAAAAAATACATTTTTTTAATTTGTATTTTTTTGGATCTACCTTAGTTTATTTATTACCGAACCCCAATCAAAATCATTTAATAATAAAACAAGAAGTTATTTCAAAGAGTGGTGAATTATTCCCAGCAAAGTTCTGCCTGGAATATGTCATTTTAAATTCTTTTTAAGTATTTCTGAATAGAGTGCAGTAGATTGCTCATATGCAATCATTTTTCGCGGTATTGTCATACTTGCATAACATCACAACAGCAATATGGAAATAATAAGTAGTAAAATGTTACCATGAAATTAAACTACATCAATTCTTAAATTGACAAGGAATGTTGGAGTTAGCAGTAATTTAATATATTTTTTTACTTATAGCTGACATAAAAAAAAAAGCTTGCCTAGTTTAGGCGCGAAGCGTTCAATTCTTCAATGATTTAGGTTTGTTTACAAGTGGAATGTTACAGAGGCACAGGTTAGGTCAAAACTCCCGGGCTTTCAGGCGTAGTTGCTATGTCGGCCGCTAGAGGACACTGGCAAGAGCGTCCCTCTCAGCGGTATAAACTGTTAGTTGTCCCGTAGTGCTTGTAGGGTAGTTGTGGTCTGTAGATCTATATGTTTGTAAACATTTCTCAAGTTTAGTGCGTCCACGCCGATCTCAGATAGTGCAATTTATTAGAAATTGTTTACTAATAATTATATCTGCTTTAACCTCGAATGATAATTAAAGGTGAGTTTTTTTAATACAATGCTAAATGGTATAATTGAATCTAATTATTTTTAAGCCAAGAGTTAAATATGCTGGCAACATTATTTAAAAGGTACAGAATGGATTAAAAATGTTTAAGATCTTATTTCATTTGACAAAGAACACTACCATAAAGGTTAATTTAAATTCATTTTGAATAAAACTAATAATTTTTTCTATCAATGGTTTATCATTTTATTTTAATATAAATTCAAACTCAACTTTATAGTATTGATTTTTAAATTTTTTAGAATACTGTTTGTAACTGGAAGTATTTTGATATTTCTATATATTTATAAGAATATTAAATGCTNTGAGCTCAATTTTGCTATGATTTTTGTGTGTGAATTATGTAATTCTATTTTTTGAGGGTCTGCAGGTCACAGAGATTTAGCAAAAGACAATAAATTCTAAATATAAACAGAAGAGGTGAGTATCAACAAAAAAATATTGATTTTTAATTGCCGACTTATTGATCAGCTAAGATTTTAGTACGTATTTCATGTTAAGAGGGACTTTCATCCCAAGCACGCTGTACCCAGTATGCAGTTTGGTGGTCCAAGAAAGAACCCTTCAGTTAGCATATATGGAAAATATCTTTAAGAATAACAAATTTCTGTGATTTCTAGCTCATTTAATTCAAATTTAGGAAACAGTTTAATTCTCACTCATAATTGTTGATTTTTTTATATATATATAGTGTTTGTATATATAAATAATCATATATTTAGTAAGTAAAAATAATTTCTTTTGTTTTTCAGCTTACTCCTAAAGACACCTTCCTTCTTAATAAGAGTACTTTATTTCTCTAATAGGTCGTTAGGTGTCACACACATAAGCATAAATGCACGTATACACACACTCATACAAATATCTGAATTACATATAATTCCTTTAGATTTACAGTGTTGAATAATGAATAATTTTAGAGTTCTATTAACTAAAATTTATTTTCAATAAAGGAGCATTTTAATCTATGACATTTTCACTTAAAATCATCCCTAAGGGGCAGGTGATACATAATTGATGTAAATGTGTTATTACTGTTGATTCTGGAGGATTGTATTGTGTACTGAGGACATCTTTCTTTTTGTTTACCTTTGACTCCTGAGCTGAGTCAACCTCAGATCAATAAAACTTACATATTCAACTCCTCTCATGAAGATCTGGAAATAGTTGTGTTTAATTTATGTCTATCCCCCAATTTTTAGATAAATGAGAATTTTCAGTAATTTTAAAGTTGGTTCCCTTAATCATAGAGTTCTTTAAAAAATCTATCTTCATATACCATAAATAATCAAAATAAATAAAATAACAATCCAAGTACAAAATAAGGAATTAAAAAATTATGCTGTATTTATAACAATATCAGTTTTTTTAATTAGAAGAAGTGATAGGTAAAAAAAACAATCTTATACATTTCTTATGTATGAAAGTTAATTGAAAAACACATATTTGAAAATGTAAGAATTTCATAAAATAAAACAATTCCATTACTGTTTTCTAAAGTTTTTTATTGTATGAATGAATAACTGAACTAATGCATTGTCCGCTATTCCCAAAGATTTGTTCCTATATTTAATAAAATGTTTTTTATTGCATTCCCTTTTACCAATTACTAACCACTGATTATCATCTATTTGTGTAAAAGGTGTTTAATTGTCTTTTACTTAATTTATCTTTTGAGTATTGATTCATCTTTATTTGTGTATGTAAGGGGTTACTGTGTTGCTGTAGTATCTTGGCATACTATTAGCTCTGCTAACTTGCTGAATGCTTTCAAGTTAGCTGGTGAATGCTTACTGGTCAGTCTGATGTGTAAGGCTTACAAATATTTACTTTTCATTCATACCCTTATTAGTGGTGTAAGTTATACTTATTAATATCCTGATACACCTTATCTGTATCTAGGCTGATTAGTCTAATACTTATTGAATATTCTAAAGCTGGTTGATGACATTTATTGATGTGATTACTTTTCACAATCTGGCTTAAGAAAATTGTATATATTATTATTTAGAATAGAAGATTATGTATTTTATTGTAGCGTCCAGCCTAGATTTCCTCCATTAAATTTATAGGTTAAGTAAATCAATTGGAAGGATGAAAAATTAAGGGTTCTTTTGTGGGTCTAGAGAAATTTGTGACTAAGGTTATAGTGAATTAAATCTTAACACAGTATGCCCTTTAACTTGACCTAGCCCCCTTCTCCCTCCCTCCACCCCCTTAACTTTAATTTATTTTTTTACCAATTTTGAAGTACCAATTTTCATTCTTAAAATTTCATAGCAGGATGTGAATTATAGAAGAGACTATAGTATAACTCCTATCCTAGTAAATATATATATATTACGTCTANTATATATATAATTTTATTCTAAGTTATTTATAAATAATACAATTTTAAATGAATAAAATATAATCACGGTATACATTGTATAATATGTTGGTTATAAACAGATATATTGGTTATGTTGAATAAATATAATGCTGGTACATTTCAATGTACAACACTTTCCTCTCAGGATGGAAATAGGCTGCTTCATTGTGGAATAGCTCTATTAATTCCCATGGGAAGGTAGACAGATATCACTTCCTTTTCAGGGGTCTTAGTTTATCTATTTTTATATTTAGTTTTTCGTCCAAGATAGAACTTATGTGAAAGTATATCTAACTTGTTGTTATTTAATGAAATTTGCGAGAGAAATAAATCCATATATTTTAAACCAACAATGCAAGGGAACAGAATAAAAAATCTATCTGTCCCAGCCAGGACTCGAACCTAGATCTCCTGGTTTTATCTATTCCCTCTCATTAATTGTTTAAAATTTACGTGGGATAATATACCACAACAAAATTAATATTTACAAATCCGTATATTTTGTGAAATACGCCTATGGAGACGATTGACTTCAGTATAAGACTGGTGTTTTTGGAAATGTGGAAAAAGACTTCTGTGGGTGAGAACAATATGTGGGCCCCCCAAAAGAAGGTCTTGCAGGTACCCGGGCACCTGTCTTCTGCAGCTGTAGGACAAGCCCACGCATGTTGGTACAGGTACACGCAGGGCCTTGGGTACGAGGGCCTTCGGCTTCCCTCCTGAAGGAGTCCTGCAGCTGGCGTCCTCAGTCTTCTTGCACACACCGATCCTATTGGATTCCTTCGCTCACATTACTTATTATCGCTGCTCTCCATAGACTAGTGTCAACTTATAAAAAAAAAAGACAGAAAAAAAGCCCTTCTTTTACAGATGTTACGAAAACTAAGGTGGTCCTAGTGATTTTCAGGATTGTAATTACCTAGTATTAAAAGTAAAATTTATTATCACGCATAATTAATCTCGATTAAATAGATATTAGGCCGGAGCGTAGAGAGCTTGTCAAAGTAAGTAAGCGGTGAAAAAAAAAAAGACCACATTCTATTTTAGATTGTTAATTGCCTGAAGAAAAGGTTGCAGGTCCAATGTTTACTCTGTCCATATTTGATTTTAAGTATATATCTAATCTAAATAAGAACGTGTAGTGTAATTTTGAATTTGGTCTGCGTCATATCTCTTCATTGTTTGATTTCAGTCACTCATGAATAAAATAGGTGCCAATTGTAATTTTCAAATTTTAGTTTTGGTTATTACCTCATATATGACATTTTAAAGGAATATGTTTTTTTTCTTAAGACCCTATAACTCGCTCATGCCTTTCTTAAAGGAGTTTAATGTGTGCGTTTGTTTTGTTTGAGCTGTATATTTATTCGTTTTAGGGTCAACTGTAAGGAATGCCAGGGTAGCACATGCGGTACTCATTATCCTGGCGCTGCGGGTCCAAATCCCGCCCTTTTATCGCGTAATAGAAGCTTGCCCAGTGCTATAGAGGTTTAGGCTTGGATGACTACCTTTACATAGCCCTCACTCCTTGAGCCTGAGCGGATTTAAAGTTAGGTTAGATTTGGAAAACTAAATTCGTTAACTTGTCAAGTAAATCCCTTTAACGGACTAGAAGCTTCAATTACTTACTTTCTTAATTAAATTTTACATTTAAATTGAAAATGTTGAGTAAAGGGTTGATTTTGCTAATGAGCGAAGACGGACGATTAGGAGTGGGGATCACCTTACATATCATTCAGGGCAATGTAACTGAAGCCAGATTTGTTAATTGACAGGTGTTGTATGGGATTGCACACGGCTTGGAATACTCCAGTACACTAACTACGATGCGGAGGAATCGGTTAACACTGTTATTGCTCACTCAGTGGGAATTGTGACATTAGATTTGGACGTAGTCTTCGTGGAGAATTCGTTTTTACTATCAGTTACTTAGTGACGGCTTCAAATAACAAGTCCGTCTAAGCAGATCTAGGCAGATTTCCCCTTTACCCTCTAAATCCGGATAGGTGTAAATGAGCAAAATAAATTTACAGGGCGGAGAGAACGAATGAGAATAAGTTGTGTGCACACTAACGTTCGCCCTAAAATTACATAAAAGGTAGAGTGGGGGAAGCAGTTACATTCATATTTTCCTTAACAAGCGTTTTTCGTAAATATGTTATAAACCATATATACCATATACGACAGAAAATAACATTTCACACTTGTTGTGTGCCCTAACTCAATATTGTATTTGGTGACTTGAATATCCTCATAGGTATTACGATTATAAATTTTGATCTTCCTCTACTCCCTCCCCCTTCCCTTATATGATTCCAACTAAAAATTAATTATTTAAAAAGTTTGAAATAAGAAATTTACATATTGAATTTGTTTTACTAATTTTAAAAATTGCTTACTGGCAAAGAGATATACATAAAACTATTTAAATACGTCTAGCTTTTCCAATGTTGGATCGGTAAAGATTCGTTGAAGTGTTTCGAAAGACTTATGTTAAAAACCTGATACCTTGCTTTCTCCATGGAAAATGGAAAAAAAAAAATGTCAGTGCGAAATAATTATTGTAGATTTTATAATACTCAATAATTTCTATTAATTAATAAGTTCTATTAGCTAACATTTACACAACATGTATAGGCATCTCATCAAAGTGATTTTATTAATATAGAGATAAATTGTGGTAGGTGAGAATGTTTTTCCTGTTCTAAAGAAGACGAGAGGGTTCACCAATA
The DNA here is from genome assembly GCA_000696205.2 of Oncopeltus fasciatus. Classification (NCBI taxonomy): domain Eukaryota; kingdom Metazoa; phylum Arthropoda; class Insecta; order Hemiptera; family Lygaeidae; genus Oncopeltus; species Oncopeltus fasciatus. The sequence goes on from KZ808767.1 coordinate 53,560, forward strand.
TCCTTAAGTGTTGTATCTTCAATTAATTTTTTTTTTTTTTTTTTTTTTTTTTTTTTTTTTTTTTTTTTTTTTTTTTTTTAAAGCACATATAGAACATAATGAGTGTAAAATGCAATTTTCTCAAACGTTTTGTGCACACTAATGCAGAATGAAAACAGAAAGATAGAGACCCTCCTCCCCTGTCTCCCCCCCCTCCCCACCATTACATTTTCTCCTTCCTGGCGGACTAATTCAGAGATTTCTATTGGCTATCTCTGTTGGTCTTACGTGGTAAATGTGTTGAATTCCTCCCTCCATGAGCCTGGAAGGTGTTCCCTGTTGGACGTGTGCCCTCCTTCCCTCTTCGCCTCTGACTCGGTACTCATCTACCTTTGTTACTTCCAGGGGGGTCCGGCTAGAAATGGTGGTGTGACGCCCGTAAAACGTCTCAACACCTCTATTTATCGTCTAATGGAGATTTGATTTTCGCAATTTCTACGGGTTGTTGAACTAATCAATGAAAGACCAGGGGGGTTTCATGTGTTCAATGATAATAACCCGATATTTAAATTTAAATGGAGTTTTTGGTCGTAAAGATTATCAGAGAATTTTTTTGTTTTGTCTAGGTTGATCCAAAAAATACTATTTGAAAAAATAAAAAAATGTTAAAATTTTTAATTATCTTCCGATGTTTGTTTAGGCTTACATTGTAAGCCAGCCTGGCTGGGTTATCATGAAGGCGAGAGAGGTCGTGCTGTCAACTAGAACAAATCTTCATGACTTGATTCAGGTGGCAAGGTAGCACTGAATATGGTTTACAATGTGAGCCGAAACGCCAACACATAATGAAACTACACATTTTTAAAATTGTACTTTTCGGATCAACTTTGACCGAACCCCGAATAAATTTCACACGATGATCCTTAAAATATCCTTATTATAATATTTATAAATAATAATGGTAATAATTGGTAATAACTACTGCAAGCTCTCTTTGTTCAATTTTTTGAGGAAGTCTTACTTAATGCTTAAATTAATAAAAAATAATAAACTACTGTAAACTGTGTTAAAAAGTCGATACCACAATCCCTCCTGAAAATTCGATGTTTTACGTTTAAAGGCCCTGATATGTAAACAGTTAAAGACTGTGTGCTCGCTATAAGTGTGAATGGTGTAAGCTGACATTTGGGATTTGGGCTCTATCTCTTACGGCCATGAGCTTATCCATCTGTAACTGTAATCCAGGTTGACTATGGGAGCTTAGCTTGGGGACTCTTCTTGGCTCATTAGTTCACTTTAAATTAGTAATGAGCGCTATGTATTTTCGAGCAGCCCTCTTGGTACTTTTTGTTTGTGAGTGGGGGGGGGGGGGGGTTATAGTGTTCAACTCATTTCGATAAATGTGTTGAAAACTATTATTTCTTGTTGTATATCCAGCATTTCTTCTTTATTAGATGCAATCAATAGATGAGATTTGCATCGGAACAATAATTATATCCGATTTTCGGAAATTTTTATCGCGAAGAATATTATCAATAAATAGATAATTAAATATCCAAAACAGAAATTTCCATCACGCGGCAGCTGTGTAATCTAAGCAGATTCTCCTTGTTTCAAATATGGACGTGAATGAGAAAATTTATCTTACAAATAATAATGATAACGAGCGCTAGAGATGTGACCTCTGAACTATCGTTGGCTTAGTTAAGACACCACACTCAAATACATATAATATATATATATAT
>KZ808767.1:55777-71496 GCA_000696205.2 Oncopeltus fasciatus
AGAACTGATTCCTCTCGGGAGCCTTTATTTATTATTTTTTGGCTTTAAGTATACCTTTGCCTAAGTAGCAGCATCGTTGAGGATTTGTTAACATTTTTCATAAGTGGCGTCACGATACTAAGATGTGTTGCTTGATTTTTCGTCAAGGGCAATCTGTTAAAATGTGTAATTTTGTGACATTTATGTTCAATAAAATATTAAAGCTTTTAAAATTTTATGTAAAGTTCTTATTAAAAAAGCAATTTGCTTATGCAACTGCGAGGGTTGAGTGTCTCCCCTCACACTTACTTAGTGGAACAGTCTAGAGCCAGCCTACTAATATTACGTTTTGCACTGATCTCTGGAGAAACTGTAAATCTATTCACTTTACTCAGCTCTTGTGAGACGGACAATTATTATTCTTTCCCGATTTACGACACAATAAGTGAGTGGCTTTCCCCAAATTGTGGCCTTGTTCACAGAGGCTCGGTGCACCAGGAGCTCCTACGGAAACAAAGGAGGGTTGTTGAGAGACAGAAGAAAGGTGACTGCGCAGTACAGACAGTAGCGCGGGTGGACACGTGTTCCGATAGCCTCACCGCAGCTGGATAACTCCCGACCACAGGGGTATCGATAGTGAGCATCGATATCTGATCCAGACCACAGGCACCAAGGGGTAATCGAACCAGCGGCAGAAAGTACAGGAGGTAATGGAAGAAATACAGAAGGTTGAACATAGAAGCCCTTTTCCTATGTTTCAATAATGCTGATGTACGTAAATAAGGAAATTTAATTTACAATTAAGAGAAAACTGAATGTAAAAAGGATGATCATTAAAGTTTGCTCTTGGCGGAAAGGTAGAGTGGGGGAAGCACTCACCAATTGTAGTGAAATTCATCAACTTATTCCTTAATAAGAGTTTTTGGTCTATTCCTTACAGAACATATATATTAGAAAAATACATTGTACACCTATAAAGCTCTTAAAACTTAACTCTTTAGTCCTTTTTGTTACTCAAATAACAACTAAGATATTACGATATAAATTTTGGTCTCCTCTAAGACCACTTTTTTCTCAATAGATTTCAACGAAAATTAAATTCCTTTTATGCAATGTAATGAGTAATATCTAATTGTTGTAATTATATTCTTTATAATTAGGTGAATATAATATAAGAAATATGAGTTTTGTCTAATATATTATAGAATATAAATGTTTAAAACTACATATTTCACCTATTTAATTCTACAAGTTTATTTGTAACGCTAATAATATCGAAGATGTTAAAATTTAAAATTTTGGTCTACCCCTAATCTAAATTATTTAAGAAAATGAAGATAAAAGGATAGAGGATAAAAGGAGGAAAATTCTTGTACATACAACATATATCAATATAGTATTATGAAGTTGAAGTATTTATTGCGGGAATTTTGGCGAAACAGGAGTCGGCAGTTGAAAAAAAGATTGAGAACTTTTTCTCATTTAAAAAAAAAAAAAAATTTACACAATTCTTCAATCGTGAAATGTATTTTCACAACAAGGCCTGNTAGTATGCAATTTTCAACTGACCATAATTTTAGATTCTCTAATGTAGGATCGGTGAAGGTCCGTTGAAAGTTTTCAGAAGCTGTTACCAAAGTGGATAGCTTGATTTACCAGGAAGATACTGCCAATAAGTATGCTTAATCATCGTTGACGAAGTAGGCAAACCCTAATTTACGTGGTCAGCCGTTCTTTTGGGACTTATACGCCCAAGGCAAGTTTATTTGTGATACACCAAAAATATGGATATTTGCCTCATACTCTTCCTTCGTCTCTTTTGGTGTCAAGTAGGTAATGCACGGAAAAATAATACAAAATGGATATCAGTTCCACATAATAGCATTGTTTACAATAAGGCGTGTAGAAATAAGCTATTATGCTGGCTGAAAGAAAATCGAAGCTAAAACCTTAAAAAGGTTTTTGAAGGATTGATCGGGTTTGAAGTATGAGCTGGGCCTCCTCTGTCAAATAATCGCCATTTCCAAAAGATCGGAGCTCACTTGAAATTCGCCTAGTCACTCAGCTCTCAGCGCTCTTTTCCTTCTGTATCAGCGGCCTCTATTATTGTATTAAAACAGTATTTTGCCACACCTACCTATCATGTAGACGAGAGAGGACGTCCTGTCCCTAAGTTCACATTTCCATGACTAAGACAAAGTATAATTTTTCTGAAAAATACCGTGGGTGGTGGAATAGGTGGGGGGGTAAGAGGCGGAAGGTACAAAGGGAAAGCGGCCTGTTGCAAGAGAGGGCAATAAAAAGGACAAAGGAAAAAAGGAAGGGTCTTATTGGGAATAAGTAACTTTGGAACAGGGAAAAATGTTTGACAGGTTTATTGAGAAGGAGGGCTAATGGTTTTTAAGGATGTTGAAAATGTTTGAATTTGTTAAAGAAATTTGTTCTATGTCTGTTCCGCCTGTGTTGGTCAATTAATGTTTTAATATTTTGAATCATTTTTTTAATAGTTTGTTTTCTGCATGTTGTATTCTCCTACATAGCTTACTATATTCATACTTTTGATATCATATTACGTTATGACAATTCTATATTATAATGTTGTAAATTATTATTGTATTTTAATGATATTGTATTTCTACAGCCCTGAAGATGGCTTACAATGTAAGACGAAATGTCGGCAGATAATTTAAAAAAAATACACTTTTTTAAAAGTTTGTATTTACCTTGACCGAACCCCAACAAAAAAAAAAACATCTAATAATGATATCTATGGTCAAAAAACTCCAATTAAATATTACCCCTAATCTAAAATTGAATGGATAAATATTCTGTATATATCTAGTGATCATATTCAAACATCCATAAGAATACAAAGCTTTTATTTATGTTTATTGGTTGGCTCCCAACGTACCTGCTTAATATCAGAGGGGAGGAATCGGTGGAGTTAAGGGCATTAAGGCACCCCTCCATTATCTTTCCCACGGGGTGTATTATAGCATATGTCCGACTGTTATTCTAAATCGTCCCTTGCTTAGGGATATACATCTATTATATGTATAGTATTTCAGTTATGCTCGTTCGTTTTTCTCACATCGTAATTTCACGTAGATAGTGGTCTTGTCTTTGTCCTTGAAGGATAGGGGTTGGGCGGACGGACTCCTGGGTCTTTGGTTTAAAGGTACAGGCGTACCCGAAATCCTGTCCTGGCTTTCTTCGCCATGGATGTAGTGTTAGCGGCGGAGAAGAACTAACAAGAAGATTGTTCAGGAACAGGTCGCAAGAGCTGATTCCGTCCCTCTTCCGAGTCGGACCAGACGCGGGTATCCTTCATACTGAACCGGGACTTAGACTCTAAAGAACTGATTCCTCTCGGGAGCCTCAGTTCTGGAGTCAGAGCAGTTGACAATGGTACTTGTAGCTTCACCTGAAGACAACTATGTATTACGGTGGCCACCTCATTTACTTGTTACACATCGCTACTTTCTTCATAGTTTGCGCAAATCAGATTGTTGTAACTTATACCACAGTTTCGAGTCTATAGGGCTACAGATTTTTTTCTCTATTTAGTTGATATTTAATGGACTCTTTGGCATTATTTATAGCTTTTTTCAAAGCAGATTGGTGATATTAAGAACAATATCAATTAATGACAGTATTGTAATGAAGTAAAGTATTTAGTTTCACTAATTGTCGTGTGAAACCACTCCATATGCTCAGTTGTTATTTAGGACCCTCTCTCTCCCACGTTTATTTAAATATTATGTGGAAATAGGTCCAGACTCTTCATTGCTGAGTTTTTATTTTAACAGGTTGTTATCATTTTGTGTAGAAGCCTACTTTCTATAATGTGTACTTTCTGTGTTTTACTACTTAACTTGTCTCCTCCCTGCGTGTGTGTGTGTATGTGTACATATGTATATATATACGCACACACACACATTCTGAGAAATGTGTCTCCAACACATCAACATTCTCTCAGAGCCCCCTGGGGTATTAACTCCTTTCGGCAATAGGAAAACCAACTTCTTCCTCTATCTTCTTCAACTCCTTTGAGCTTTTCTCTGACGAAGGTGGATTTTTTTCCTGGAAATTTAGATATCCTTCGTTTTTTTTTTTTTTTAATTTCTATGAATTATATACTTTTTTATATCCTTATTTTAAAGCACACACACACATTTCATTTGAATTGTGTATGTATTAAATTTAATTTTATTAAATTAATTCTTACAAATAAAATTTACTTTTCACTGAAATGGAAATTAGTTTCTTAACTTATTATTATACGTAATAATGCTCTTTATAACAAATTTAAAATTTCTGTTTTTATTTTGGTAAAAAAAGTTCAGATTTTTCGAATAGTATATAAATAAATTCGCTCAAAAAATGATTGGCTATTATTTTATTTAATGATGCCATTGGTTTGATATAAGCTATCACCAGTACTGAAAATAAACTGCAACTAGAAAATATAACTAAGCCTGTAAAATATAAGATCGAAACTTAAATTATAAGAATAAATTATCCTTATGAATTCAATATGATTGGAAGCTATTTATACATATGTGTTAGGTTTAAGATTATAAAGAGGAACATAAAATATGGTGTGGGATATAAGTATTACAACAATTAAGACTATTATTATTAGTATGATAAGCTAACCATAGATAATACTAAAAATAATACAGGTATAAGAACGTATAGTGATGTACAAAGGGAATGTCGTGAGAGTATATTTTGTAACACATAGGACGATAAATACATTTATAGTTTTTGATAGGGCGCACAATAACTATATATTTAAGGACGGAGTAGAAATATTGAGCTCCTCCCCCCCCCCCACTCCTCATCAACCAGAGCAAGCCTCAGAGGCATTCGGTTTGGAAGGTCTCATGAGTCATATGTTCTGTGCCATCACCATCCGCAATGAAATATTGGGAATCGCTAGGTATCTCAGCTCTTTTGTGGCGGCTTACAAGGTAAAATGGTGGTCCTCTGATATTTACTCTCCTTACTGTTCTAAGTGAAGCAGTTTGAGACATGGATGTCCTGCTCTCTTTCATGACTCTGCAAAAGAATATTCATGTTGGGACTCTGTACCCTATGTCCCAGGCTGAAGGTGTAGTCTAATTGATGGTGTCCCTTGGATCAGCTGACGAGCAATGGCCGCTCACGACAGCTGACTCCTATTATCCCCCCCCCCCCCTCTTGAAAACCGATTACATATATTAGCCCTTACTTCGTCTCTCCCTCCTAGCTCTATGTAAATACAATTATGCCCCTCTCTTGGAACTTGGTCCCTCGAAGGCATTGTGTGCTTGGAATATCTCTGTATTTTCCTAGAGGGAGGTAGAGTCGGTTCCCAGACCATCGTACATTAAACCGGGGTGTCGTGGGTCTTTCTTGTCCCATTAATTGTGCCACTTAATCGTACATCAATGTCACAAATAATTCGTTGTCCTTTGAATGACAGGCCAGCACAATTTGGAAGTATCACTCTTTCTCCCTTCTACTTATTTATTATTATTATTTTTTTTAATAGCTATAGCGGCTTGAACATTACCTAGCCCCCTTTGAAAACAACCCTCGTCACTCTGCGTTCTACCTGACATTTAAACAATGGCACTTATTAAATGTGTTTTACGTTGTCTTAATAAGTTGACTTGATGAGGGCTTTACCCAGGCTGAAGGAGGTCATTGTTACCCTCATGTCGTCAGTCCGACAAAGTCTGCTGTCAGGTCCTCTAAAGCTCCGAGCAAAACCAAGAATGCTTACCCTCACTCGATTATATCTCTGAATCATTTCTTCAGCGTCTATCTTAGAAACGGCCATCCGATGTTGACGTTACTTGCTTACTCGCTCTTATTTGTCTTGCTTGTGGCTACTTTCCATTATTCTATTGGTTCTTCTTTTAATAACCTTCTTTCTTATAAGGATTCAGACATTTGCGTTGGGACGAAAGATAAATGGTTATAATTTTTTGTTGTGGTATATAATCCCACGTAAATTTTAACAATGTTTAGTGCAAGGGAACAGAGTAAAAAAATCTTAACTGTCCCAGCCAGGACTCGAACCTGGATCTACTGTTCTCGAAACTAGTGCGGGGAATTTAATAACTTATCAGGCTTGTCCCGGTGGCATAACTGGTAAATGCACCGGCCCAGATAGCAGTAGATCCAGGTTCGAGTCCTGGCTGGGACAGTTAGATTTTTTACTCTGTTACCTTGCACTAAAAATTGTTAAATGGTTAATTGTCGGACTAGGGTTTCGCCCGCAAATACAGAGAATGTATGAAGATCTGAGGCACACTAGCAAATGCATTGAACAGCTTGGAATATGCAGCATAGAATACAAGTAGTATACGAACAGCTGATGTCAGATTCTACTGAATGAATTCATCGCATTTCCCTCAAGGAAATCTAGCTATTCAGTTATGACGGTAATATTGTGTGAAAACACTCACTTTTTCCATACGCTCGCGGTCTAGTGACACACAGTTATCAATCAGGAGCTGCGTTATCTAAGCAGATTTCCCGAAAAAAGATGGACGTAAATAAGAGAAAATGAGGAAAATTTAAATTACAAGCTTTACTCTAGAGTGAACGAAGAGGAAGGAGTATGGGAGTGCTCGCTCCAAATTTGTCTTGTTGGTGGATTTCTTATTTTACTATGGTTATCGTAAAAGAGTTATAGAAGATAAACTTTATAAGATTAGGTTTACAAAAATTGTGTTTTATGTACTTTTTGATGACACAAATAACAATCAAGGAACTACTATTTAAAATTGTAGTTTCCCTCTAAACACCCCTATTACAACCAAGGAAGAAATTTTCAAGGGTTTCGATCCCAGACAAATATATATATATATATATTTACACAATATTTTGAACGGACCATATTTTAAGCGTCTCCAATGTAGGATTTTGAATACTGTATAAATTTTTCATGTCATAGTGCCTATGTGAATAGGTTGATTTCCCTCAAGGGCATCTACTAAGATTATATCATGTAAAAACAGGTCTGAAGATGTGGTAAAATGCGAAATTTTACCCTCAATAAAATAATGTAGTCGACCTGTTACCATTTTTTCGCACTTATCCTGCTTTGAAAATAAGTTGATGTTTTGGTTAACTTACAAGCCAGAGACAATATCAAAATTAAAGTTAATACCACTAAGCTGTGATCTAATCCGAACTAAATTTGTAATCATAGTTACCAAAAAGTTTACTAACACAAATTTTGAAAAGTTTAATTTTATAAAGTTTATTTTCTATAACACTTTCACGGAAAACGTTAACTAATAATTTTACAAATGTAGGTACGTTGGTTTATCTTTTCCCCCACTATTCCTTTCCAACCAGTCTAATGCGAACAGTAGTGGTCTTATTGTTACCCTCATCCCCCCCCCCATCTTGTAAATAGAATTATCTCATCTACTCTTATCTATCTCTGTCCATCTTTAATGAATCTTTCAGGGAAGTCTGCTTTGACCGCGCAGGTGCTGCGTTCCAACCGCTGTAATGGAAGTCGGTGTCTCCGAGCATGTGTTAGGTCACAGGGCTGTGTCTTCTTGCCAGCTGTTGTCTAACCCCCCCCCCCCACAACATAACTGTGAACATAATCCCAGGTCTTCACAGTTATCTGCATACTTCCTTCCTCTCGAAGCAATAGGACGTTAGTAACACGAGGTAGTAAGAGTGAAGGACCACAGAGTTCGTTAACTACCAGCACTCTTGGTTCCACTCCTATCAGTGACATGGAATTTTTATTTGTCCACCGTACCTTCAAACCTCCTTTAACTTTTCAATTCACAATTTGATATATTAATATTTTGAGCGCTATTATTAAATTTTATTCTTCTGTATCCAATATGTATAAAACGTATACATTCTAAAATAAGCTCAGTTGAGTTCATGATTACTCTTGTTGAAATTTTGTCGATGCTGGAGAAGTGTACCTATTAAGAGTGAGTGACAAGGTAACCCTGTTATCAGCACGAGCCTGAATATGGAGGTATTACAAAACGTGCTAGCTAAATCATTGATTTGAAATAAATATTCCTCAATTTACCTAAGTTCTTCATTTTCTCTTACATCTCAAGACTGAGTCAAAACAGGAGTCACCTTATTAACCAGTCAGAATAATCCAAAGAAATGACGACGTAGAAACCTTATTCATATCGTATCTTCGTAGCCAACTAGTTCCACTATTTTTTTTTTTACATCTCCAGTTACCTGCCACTTCAGCGAGGGAAATTTATTTTTCTGTGGGACTTGAGAAGTGTTCTTATAAAACACAGATCGTATTTCAGTAAAAATAAAACTATTTAGATAGAGAGTTTTTTTTTACCGTAGATATTATTATTAGATGATTTTTGTTGAGGTTCGGTCAAGGTAGATAAAAAAAAAAAAATACACTTTTTATTTTTAAATTGTATTTTTTATTTTTTTTTATTTTTTTATCTACCTTGACCGAACCCCAACAAAAATCATCTAATAAAACTATTTAGAATTTTGCAGTAAGACATATGCATAAAGAAAGTTCCTAGTATGTTTCCTAATAGAATGGAATATTTATTTCCAGAAATCTAAGTATGCATTATAATTTGTATACATGATGTTATGTATGTTATTTATGTATATTGTCAGTAAGACTTTACTATATCATCGAAAGTCTAAAACCCATATACTGTTCTATTTGCAACTTAAATAATTCAGTATATTATATATCACTACATCAATGATATCAATTATATAACATAATATTGCCTATCACACACTATATATTTACTTTCTTATGTTCATTAGTAGTGTACCTCATTGTATGTTAGGCGTTTTGTATCAAAGGAATCTCATAACTCCACTTAGATTATAGCGATGTGAGATCTCGCCCAACAGGGCAAAATGAAGCTCAAATACGAATTTTGGTTTTATCATTTTAAAAATTGCAAACGCACTAGCGCATACAGGCATACACCCACACACACGCACATATAATGTCAGAAAAGATTAGTGGAAATGCTGGAAAAGTCGTGTCACGTGAATAGTTTAATTTCCCGACGGATAATCTGCTTAAGGAAAAGTTTTTGTAGAAAGTTGTTTCTAATTGTTGCTGAAGGTAAAAATTGCAGTCAGAATGTAGGAGTCAAAAACAAACTTTAGTTATGCTAAGCTACTGTTTCACAATTTTTAAAAATTCGTAACTAATCGTTTTGTGGACACTTTAAATTATTTTTAAAAAAAATATTTTCAGTTTAACAACTCCATAAAAGCAAGATTTTAGTTATATAAATCTTAAATTTTTTTTTTTCAGTTTAGAGCTCTATGTTTTCTGTGTAGCGTATCCGCTAATGTTTTAACAACTACTGCGCTGGAGTTGAAGTTATTAGGGTTATAATTGAACCATGTCTTGGACTCGGTGTGATTGTGGTTGGAAAAGACCTGAGGTTGCGGGTTCGAATCTGATGCGAGACCTTAAGATTTCCAGAACTCTTCCTGAATCATTGTGTCCTTTAGGGAGACTCCACGCAGTCGTGAATTGTGTCTCTTCATTCCGTGTCGCCTATTTTCACTGCTAACAAGTAGATTGCGAGTGGCATGCAGGTAGACGGCCTTACATGGCTGAAACTAATGTTGTCTTGCGTAACAATTCCAAAATCGTATCTTAGCTCTAGATAGGGTTCGAACGTGCACCCTCTGTAATGGACACATGGCATTCAAACCCATCACTTCATTTTGTTATACATTTCCATTTATTTGTTTATGAGGGTTTACTTTCCCATTATTTTGACCTGACAAAGAAATGTTTTTAAAAGCATTTACAGAACAGTGAAGGTAGTGGGGGAGGTAGTTGTAGGTCGGCTCTGGGACTTTTCATGCCCCGATGGGCGTTACCTTGTGAACTGCGGAAGGTCGGAGCGCCTCTGTCCCAGGAAGAGATAGTACGGCATCCGGGAGTTTCCGGCAGATTTACTGTTGAGCGATAGCGGGCGGCGTCGTGCGGGCGACTTCCCAGTGCCATGCAGACGCCTGTCCAAGGTGCCCATCACAAGTCCGAGGCTTTTGGTAGGAATCCTCCATTCAGAAATCTGCGGTAAATTCGCTCAAACCCCTGGCTCTATTGTATATCTATACAGCCAGAGGTTCACCTCGACCAACTTAGAGCACTGAGGATGAGGCATTAGCCTCGAAAGCGCTCTGCTTTTAGAAGAAAATATGTATGAACTGTGGAGGTTACTGACCAACTTCTCAATTATTTCACCCCCCCCTTTAATGAGTTATGGCTTCTAAGTCGCACAGTTAAAAATATACCGTAAATTTTAACCCCCACTCCTAATTGTGTAATTTCGCAGAGTGTCTCCTAAATAATGCCTTTTATCGAGAAATAAATCTGTCTTGAGTGGCATAGTCCCCTGAACTTAATGTTACGACCGCTGCAACGAAGAAATATTTTCTACTCGCACTTGTCGTTTCAGTGTATCTTCCAATCCGATTTGTTTGATTTAGCTGTATAACAATTTGCATATAGTATATAAATTTTAGTTACTATAAAATTTGGTATAATAAGAAATAAGAAAGTATCGATATAAAACAATTATTGAGAGGGATAAAATACCACAACTAAATTAAATATTTATAAAGTATCGATATAATTTTTCATTTTAATCTGTCATTAAAACGACCTCGATAGCTAAATTTGCATGATGAACAGTACGCTGCACTGTACGCTCTCAACATCGGCGCTTACGTCTGGAGGGCGGATGTGTGGAAGCTGATAAGCAGGAAACCGTGAAGCGCCTACAACCTCTCCTCTGTCGGCGTAACGATTCGAGATTAATTACTTAACAGTGGCGTGGATTTCATGTGTTGAGTCAGTTGCTAAGTGCTGTTCAAGGCTTCATTGGTCAGCACATTGTATCTGCTTAGTGAATCCTATCCACGTGTAATAATTTCTCGTTATTAGCTTATTTCATACCGTTAATCGCCAAATCTCTTGTCAATGTATATTTTGCGTATGGTATTTTTCAATACAAGAAATGCAAGGGAACAGAATAAATAAATCTTAATACTTCAGCCTAGACTCGAACCCGGGTCTCCTGCTTTTCATAAAAATTCTATTCCCTTGTATTTTTTTTTTTAATTTTTGTTCAAATTTACGTGGGATTAAATGCCACAACTAAAATCAGTATTTAAAATAAGGTATTTTTCAATGATTCTTAGTATATGTTTCCTTAGTTAAAGTCCTCTACAGTCATTACTGTATTCCCATCGTAATTCTATGTAGTTCTTCCACGGATTTTTGATAAGTTACTAGAAAGTAAGGTAGTTTACGATATGATTTATCAAAGACTCCTCGATAAGTTGTAGAACTCCATTGTCTTCGCAGAACTTTCCCTCGTGATATGGTGGTGGTCGGATGTGGTCTCTTCTTATCGCGGTCCTCTCGTACCTCTGCCCTTCCATCCTCGTCCTCTCACTATTTACACGTATAGTATTTATGGAACACAAAGGGGCATTTGTCCTCTTCGCAGAATTACTTATACTTCCTGAACTGCCTAAGTTAGAGGGAATTTTTCTTCTTTTTTTCAAAATCCCAGTAAATGTTTTGTTTCTTCTGCATTGTCTCACTTGTTTTCTCACGTCAGAGCTAGTGGATGTATTCTTCTGAAATTTGGAACTAGCTACCTCTGCATCCAAAGTTCAAAACTAGTGTGACCTTGAGAATATTGTTTTATTGTTCTTTGTTCAGAAGAACTGTAATTTCTAATAGTTATGAACGGTCATTTTTATTTTCTATACGGTATTTTCAATACACTGTCAATATTAAATGTTTTTTTTTCTTTGCTTTATTTATTATTGCTTAGTAATATCCAAATTTTATCAAAATATTTTCAATAGTTCGGAGGGGAATGCCGAATATTTGCTGTTATGTGTGATTTGGTGCGTTTATTTATTTTTAATTCATTTTTGGCTAAATAAGAAATAGTCTTATGCACGTCATGTTTGGTAATTTTTTTTTCAATATTGACGGGTTATGATACCAACTAATAACATTTGCTGTGCCTGGCAATTTTTCATTGCTGTAGGCTTAATAGTTAAAATACAAAAATTGACGAACTTATTATTAAAGAATTTGCTTATTTGACGCAATTCTGCCTAAATAAGACCTTATTGCTTATTATTAAATGCTAACTTATAATTAGCTGTAGCTTTTATGACCTTTGTGCTAATATCTACATTTTCCTATTATTGATTGATTCTCTTATGTTTGGTATGATATATTAATATATTGCTCTCCATAATTTATAATTAGCTGAATATTATAGATATTTATTATAATGCAAAAATAAAAATGTACACTTCCTTTTGTAGAATCCTCCCTCTTGATAACGCTGGATGCTAACGAGTTGTGTTTATCTTTCACTATCAGCTTTCCAGCTATCTCTTATCTATCTTCTTTTTTTTTCTTCTTTTTTTGTTTCTTTTTCGTCTTTAAATCTTCATGAAATATTTCATCATATTGCTTTATGCGATCATGAGATCTACTTAGGCTGGAATCGGCGACATCACTTGAATCGACCAGAAATTCATTTAACTCAAATTTTTATAGGTCAGGACAGCCCTGGCTAAGAAAGGTAGATTTTTATTCTATTCCCTTGTATTTATTGTATAAAATCAATGTGGGATTAAATACCACAACTAATACAGTATTTATAAATCTATTTTCCTTTAAATTCCTATTTTTATATAATCATTTATTTAATATTATTTTTTATTAAATTGATAAAATTATTAATCAAAGTACTGATTAATAATTTTATCAATTTAATAAAAAATAATATTGATCTGCCAGGGACTACAGAAATTTATTTATCTCATTATAAATTTTTATTTAATTAATAATGCTTAATAATAATATGACGGTTATAATTAACTTTATCAATGATATTACATGTATTGTAGCGAATTCCGTGTGGATTCAGTGGTGGGGCCTATTGCCTGAACACAGATGGTCTTTTAAGGGCCTAGCTCTTCACCATCGTACTTAGCCGTTTCTTGATGTCCGCCTCCAAATCATAAAATTTGACTTGTACCGACTCCTTCGGGACACTCGCCTTAGTCGGCATTTTGAATAGATTTTAATAAGTCATCCCTGGTCTTCTGGTGCCTATTAGTCTACTGAAATTTGATCTCTTTTTTTTAATGGTACCTTGTTTTTAAAAATCTTATTTCACCGGCTCCTTTGTGACGACATTAATGCGTAGTGGCCACTACCCCTGGAATGCACCCCACTACGCCCTTCTATGTACAGAGAGAGATGCAGTCCTGCTCCTGGTGATGACTGGAGCTGGCGTCCGTCCTCTCGTCAGGGAGTATTGCATTAGCTAGCTACTGCAGAGGGGAGGGGAGAAGGCGAGTTCATTGGCCACCCCACCCCCCTCTCCCCAACCCCCTCTCCAAAGTCTATTTCTGCCTCTCTCTCTCACACTCTCCCTCTCTATCCTACTTCTATTTCCTCTCTCCCCATCTCCTACTTCTATTTCTCTTCTCCTTATATTTACTTTCACTTGCCACATATGAGACGCACAGCAGGTGAATGGTTGTGCCAAGATATAATAGTGTTCGAATTTACGTTTCTTATTAGCTAAAGAACTCCTTTGAAATGAAGAATAAAAAAATCAATAAATGCATGGGAATATAACAAAAAATCTATCTGTCCCATTCAGAGCTCGAACCTGGATCTCCTGCTATCCCTGGGTAAGCGCGTTAACCAGTTGCACCACCCAGACTAGCCAGATAACTTATTAAATTCCCAGCACTAGTGTCAAGAGTCTAAACCTCTTCTTTTTTTTTTTTTTTTTTTTCTATTCCCTTGCATTTATTGTTTAAAATTTGTGTTTAAATGTGATTAAATACCCCAACGAAAACAATATTTTAAAAATCCTAATTTGTTTATTTTAAACTTTCATTTTGCATTTAAAATATATAATGGAATATATTATTCACCTTTATCTGATGAGGGTCTTTGGTATAGATACTAAGTGGTACATTTTATTTGTATTTTTCTGTATTGAATAATACCTGATCGAACCACTGTTATGTATGAAAACTGGGATTCGAACGATGTTTATTCAAATACATTTTGCGTTGTAGTCGAAGCAATTTCTCTCTATAATAAGTAGTAGAACTAACACGAATTTCTCCCCCTCCCCCACTACTCCAGAGGCCTGTCACGCTACTACGTATCGCGAGATCTCACTCTTGTCGATATTGCTTACCGCTACCGATGTCGAATTTTCTCTGCCATTAGATACACGCCAATATATTTTTATAATTCTATGTTTAAATTCCCAATATTTAAATTGTTATACTTATACAAATATGTTATATAATGATTACTTGAGAAAAGAATAAATAAATAAATGAGAACCACAATAACAGAAATGAAAATAAGCATATTTTTGAGAGACATTGTAAAAATATAAAATTAAATCCCATGTAAAAATAGGAATTTAAAAAAATGGAAAGTTTATTTTTCTTAACAATTAATGCGAGGGAATAGAATAAAAAATCTATCTGTCCCATTCAGAGCTCGAACCTGGATCTCGTGCTTTCCGGGTCGTTAAGTTAAAGCTTAACACAATTAATATTTATAAATGAAGATAAAAAGTAAATAACGAGAGTCGATAAATAGCTAGACAATGTCAGCTTCTTCGAGCATAAGTCGATGTATTCCTCTTTCTCGTAGATTAGACTCTCGCTGGTGTGCTGAGAATTTAATAAGTTATCTGGCTAGACCCAGTGGCGCAATGGTTAGCAAACCGGCCCAGAAAGCAGGAGATCCAGGTTCGATCTCTTGCTGGGACAGATAGATTTTTTATTCTATTCCTTCGCATTAACTGTTTAAAATTTATGTGGGATAATACACCACAACAAAATTAATATTTATAAACGTTGTTTTTCTATTCATTTAATTTTTTATTGTTATTTATATTCTAATTATTTGTGGTTATTATTTATATTCTAATTGGGTGTGTAAATGCTGTGACGTCCTCTGCTTTATTTAAAGTCGTATTCGGAGGAAGAGTGAGATAGGAATGTCCCTGAAAGTGAGAGCGTTGTTTCTGTTTGAGTACCTCTTTGTCCAGCTTATGCGTGCTCTATCTGCCGCTGGATGAACTGTCTTCTCAATGACGTGTTGTCCCCTGGCACGGCCTCCTCCGTTAGACATAGACTATACCTTTCTCAATATTGGCTACTACTTCGATAAGAGCTCGCCTTAGTACCCCCATATTGGAAATATCTTCGTAAAGCTTCTTTATTTGTATTTGTAAGAGATTGGAGAGTTGCGCAAAGTGTCTCTACTGATGCTATTAAGTGGTTTTATCATTGCAAGAAAAAGGCTTGTTTTTTTTTTTTTTTTCTGTGTTAGCCTCCCTTGCAACAACTTAGGTTCATTGGAGGGAGGGGGTATCTAAAGGTTGCCACCCCATTTTACCATAAACACCCATGGCTCAGGACAAGCTTCTATATTATAAATAAAAGATTGACCTGGGTGGGATTTGAACCCGCGGCGTCAGGATTGCGAGACCCGTACGGATCCCCTTAGCTAGCCTGGCGCCCCAAAGGCTTGCTTCAATTACAGTCAACTTTTTAGCGCATGCGTGCAATCTCATTGTTTTTATAAAAATACTTATTCACTCCTGGTCGGAGTGAGAGGATATAATAATTAGTATTATATA
>KZ808767.1:71797-86537 GCA_000696205.2 Oncopeltus fasciatus
AAAATAAAAAATCACAAAGAGTAAAATGTTCGGGGATTTCTCGCCCTTAGTCGATAATTGATTTATTCTTTTGTTTGTTCACTAAACTTTATCGCAACTGTTCTTGATTAATATATATATATATATATTGAGGGTTGTATTTTTTAGCTTCTCCTAAGTAGAATGAGTGATGTGAAGAAATTCGTGTCATGTTACCAACGCGAATAACTTGATTTCCTGTAGAGATGTTATACTTTGCGAACCCTCCGCCCCCCCCCCTCTTCAAACCTGATGTATTTATTTTGAGCAACTATTTAATTCGGGCTAATTACTTCAAGGTGTCCATTCTACAGTTCTAGTAGCTTCTACAACCTTATATATTACTTTTGTAATTTAAATAAGTAATATTTTTGAACTGAATATGTCGGGAGATCACCGGAGTGAGTTGGGGGATTGATTCCTCAGTAGAAAGCTCTCAGATTGCCGACTTAGCTAAATCTAGTCCATCACCTTGGTCTCTCAGCTTTACGACTGAATTCGAAATTAGCTGATAAGAGGATTGTATTGTTTCTCTCTTGCGGGTAAAAAATGTTTGTGTTCTTTATATATTTAGTGTGTAGTATCTTTTGTTAGAAATTGTCTTGTTGTTTATTATTTACAGCATATTAAGATTAGCATTTTATTATAGAATTGCAGGTGCCGATATTCGCTTGCATGAAGGAAGGGTTTCGAATTTGATTGCTTCCTTCATGAGGGAGATTCGAGTCAAAGTTCGGTATTTTAGGGGGCTCTTGAAAATTGGGTGTGTATGGAAGGCGAGAAATTTTGCTTTTAAGGATTCCTCGCTCCTCGTGCATGTGAGTGCTTAGAGGAAATCAAAATGAAACCTGCCCTCCTCAGGTTATTTAATTTGGAAAACTTGTTTAATTTCTATTTATGTGCTATCAATTGAAATGTGATTGAGGTTGGTCAGTTAGTCATTAGTGTGCAGGGAGACTGGCGCTACCCCCACAACTTATTTTGTATGTAGATTAAATTTGTAGTTAGGTATTTTGGCTTCTGTTCTATCTATACAGTACGTGATTAATTAAAGAAATTAAAAAAAAAAATGTCTTGTGTGAATAGTTTGACTTTTCTTCTTTTTCTAATAATCCTCTTGTAATTATATTGTAATTATCCCGAAGAATTCAGAAAAAAAAGTCATGTCATAAATAACTATGACCTTTATGAAGTCCGTTAGCGATATATAATTTCATAAACATAGTGGTCAGTTTTCATCAGTT
Source organism: Oncopeltus fasciatus (assembly GCA_000696205.2). Lineage (NCBI taxonomy): Eukaryota > Metazoa > Arthropoda > Insecta > Hemiptera > Lygaeidae > Oncopeltus > Oncopeltus fasciatus. The sequence continues at coordinate 73,060 of KZ808767.1, forward strand.
TGGTCTACGACATGAGTGTGATGTTTTCCATGTTACCTGGTTCTTGTAGGTGGGAGTAGCCTTGGTACATTTCTGAACCCCGCGGCAGACTGTACCCAGTGTTGTTGATGTGTGCCCTTGAGCGTACTACTGCCAGCTGTACGTCGTAAGGCCGAGTTGCGACAGTGCAGACTGCAGCCGGTGCACAGATATGCCCTTCGCTCCAAGGACTCCCGCTCCTCTTCCGCCAGCAGGACTAGTCCTCGCTAGTTCTCCTGCGTCTTATGCCTCTCTCAGTACCTCTTAGTGGTACACCCTCCCATAGTGGCCAGCCGCAGACATCCTGCGAATTCGGGTCCAGAAGTCTACTGAAACGTAAAGAATCAATTTACATTCTGTTTCGGATCTCTTCCATGTTACTATTCCTTACATATAATATAGATATATAATAGTAAGATAATATAATGTAGTAGATAAAACTGACTTGATCCTCCACTTCTCCTGGTAAGAAGTAATAAATTAGTGGATAAATCAGGTCCCGGGCTAAGATTTGATTTCCACCTGTCAAAAGTTAAGGAGACCTAAATAGAGAATATTTATCGTCTCATTAAAAAAAAAAAAAGTTATGTTTTCGTCGAAATCATTCCCTCTGTTAGTAGTATTGCTCACTTCCCTCCCTCATGGACAAGAGAAGCTACTCTCGTTCAGGTTCAGAGATTGAATGCAGCAGTCACTGTGACGATGTTTCTGGAAATGTTATCGCAAGAAGAACGAGAATCGGGCGCGAATACAGTGTGGTGAATAATCTGTTGATTAGCGGGCCTTATCTCCGAAGGGGCTTTGTGAGGACTTATCTCTGCATTCTCTACTTAGTTACAGAAATTGCGGGGATTCGTGGACCATTGAATAAAACCACATAACTTACTGAATAATTCCTTCTAAATCAGTTTCCTTTGCAGACAATTTTACGTCACTTTAATAATTTAATAATAATAACGTGCCTCCCCCCCCCCTCCAAATTCAAAATAAAACAAACATACTCCTCTCTAAATACATTAAATTAATGAATATTAATTTAGTTGTGGTATATTATCTCACTTAAATTTTAAACAATTAATATGAGGGAACAGAATAAAAAATCTATCTGTCTCAGCCTGGACCTCTTGCTTTCCGTACCGGGTATGCTAACCATTACACCACCGAGACGTGCCAGATAACCTATCTAACTCACAACACACTAGCGAGAGTCTAAACTACGAGTAAGACGAATATATTGTCTTGTGCTCGAAGGAGCTGACATTGTCTAGCTATTTATCGACTCTCGTTATTTACTTTTTATTTTCATTAATAAATATTAATTTTATTTGTGGTTTTTAATCCCACGTAAATTTAAATAAGTTAATGCAAGGGAATAGTATAAAAAATCTAACTGCCCCATCCATGACTCGAACCTTGATCTCCTGCTTTCCGGGCCGGTGCATTTACCATTTATGCTACCAGGACAAGTCTGATAATTTATTAAATTCCTCGCACTTGTGATAAGAGTCTAACCTCCGAGAAAGACGAATATATTGTCTTGTGCTCGAAGGAGCTGACATTGCTATTTATCGACTCTCGTTATTTACTTTTTATTTTCATTTATAAATAATAATTTTCTTGTGGTACATTATCCCACGTAAATTTAATATATAGGGATACTATATCACAACTAAATTATTATTTATAAATGAAAATAAAAAGTAAATAAGGAGAGTCGATAAATAGCTAAACAATGTCAGCTCCTCTGAGCATAAGACGATGTATTCGTCTTTCTCGTAGGTTAGACTCCCGCTAGTGTGTTGGGAGTTTGATAGGTTATCTAGCTCGTGCTCGGAAAGCAGGGGATCCAGGTTCGAGTCCTGGCTGGGACAGATAGATTTTTTATTCTGTTCTCTCGTATTAATTAAATTAATATTTCCTCAGTGCTCAACTGTCTTGTCACTTTCTCAGTTATTTTCTTTTCTTATCTTTATCAATGCTGCTGTAGAGGTTCTGTTGGTCGTAGGATGGTGTTTTTTCTTTAAAAGAATAAAGAAACTCAGACGTCGAAAAATCTCATCACAAGTCCACGACGTTCTATGAACTTGTTCAAATTATTATAATAATAAACATATTATTTTTGGACTATTTGTAAATTCCTCCCACTCCCCCTATCATTAACTCATTTCGCTAAGCAGTTCCTGGGCTGAGATTGGTGGTTCTTCGTGATCCCACGTCTTTGGCACAGGACCAACCTCTCACGGACGTCTGCCTCAGCCATGTGCTCCTGTATGGTATATGGATTCAGTGTATGCTCCAAGGAAACCGTTCACCAACAATTGCATATTGGAAAACGGGAATTCGCCATTTTCATTGTTTTCTCCGACCGCAACCGCTACATCGGCAAATGTGCCGATTTTCCTAAGTTGAAAAGGCTTCTATAAATGGTGGTTCAAAACCTGATATATCATGATAGAGCTAGTTTTTTCTTTTTGAAAATGACGGTTTTTTTTTCCTTCCGCTTTATTTACGCAGAGGGGTAGAATCCGAAAATCGAATGAATATGAAGAAGCTTATTTTAGGTGAATTATTTTTTCTAAATTTGGAATTAAGAAGTATTTTTTGAAAATGTCTTACGTGCTTGATCTAGCTTAAACGTCCACCTTTCGCCAATGCTATTTTTGTGGAATGCATTCGATTTTACGTTTTTTCTTCTTGTTATGCCGCATGTTCCAATTTTTCGTTCCATGAAACCCAAATGAGTCCTAGTACCCCAAACTTGGTCGTACTCCAGATTCGAGTCTCCCTCTCGTGGTCTTGAAGCATGCGGCAGATATTAATTGTCGTATCGATATGACAATCGCCGTGAGAGTCAATGGTGCCCCAAGGACTTCTCATTCTGTCTCTCTTTATCTTGCACAATTACAAGGAAACAGAAGTTTTTATTGCTCTCTGGATACTTGTGAATTTCACTCTCCGAGTTCTCTATTACTTAATTATAGCTTAGTGCCGCCGGAGTAAGTACGCTTACTTGAATCAGTGACGACTCTAACAGCTATCTGAACTGTATAAAATCTGCCTCTGCATGTCTTGATGTCTTTATTGCATCTGGTTATTGAAACACTGTCTGTAATGTCGTTGTGTATTCCGGATGCGAAACTGCATGTTGAAGTCGTATATCCAGCTCCACCGTTCTCTTCATGAACTACTAGCTCCAGACTTTTCCACCGGGAACCTCCGCGATCATCCTCCAGTAGCGATGTTAGTTGATAAGCAAGAGGATAATTCGGAATAATAACTGTCCCCCGGGTTAATGACATCCGTGAATCTACTGGTGAAAACCTATCTGAGGGAGTGAATTCCCATAGAAAATACCAGTAAATTAGCCTACTTCTTCACTAGGGCTGATCGCTCTGCTTCTGAAGAAACCACCCCAGATCGCATATACGAATGTATGGGAGTGTGTGAAAGGCTGGTATTGATCTGTGAGCTCCGGTCGAGAGGAAATATGAACAGTTATCAGTCAGCTGAAATTATCTCAGATCTAGGAGCCAACTGGAATATAATTATAAAAATTAGAGAAATAAACAATAAGGTCAGAAAATGGTGCAATGGAATAATTTTGCAAGGCTTAATGTATTCTTCTATAATGTGAAGTTATACTGTTTCTGCACTACTTTGTTGTGGATAGGGAAAGTGATCAGTAAGTGTTAAGTTAAGTTTTAGCCGTACGCCATATTTGTGCCCTAACACCTGACTTGACCTTGCCTACGAGTCCTAGGCGATTGCAGCAGTTGTATGAGTTTCTCATCATGATTTTATTTGAGCGTTGTTTGTGTCAAAGAATGTATTCTTAGTTAGAGTTAATGTATCCAGCGCAGAACAATATGCCCCCTGACGAGTGTCTGGTTTTCGCGAGAGGTAACATCCAGTTTTTGTAATTTCCCTTGGGATTACCATTCTGCGAGTCGTGAGCTTGGCTATCTTGCATTATTCATGTCTGGTGACCTTGGAGAGCCGTCAGTTCTCCTGTGATGAAAGTATGCGATGATCTACGGAGTGTCGTCTGTAACTCCCTGGTAAGAGCTCAGCATTCTATGTCCTTCCTGTACAAGACACAGAGAGCCTTCAGCGAACACTTCGGTCCCAGTCCAGCAGTGATTTTAAGGAGATCCCGCTCTTCCACTCTTGTGGCATAATTGCATACGCGCTTTGGAATCTATCCTAGTTGTCCTTTGTATATATTTTGTCACATTTGACGTAATTTAACTCGTGGAGTTCATACCGTTCTAGTAGTACAACGAAAAGTGTGATGGTATGGTTTTTATTAAATGCCATGTTTATCTTTCCAACATTTATTTATTTATTATGTAGTGGGTTTGGGAGCCGGGAATATCTTATCGCACCATATTCTAGTGCATGGATCGGTAAATCTTCAACGCAAGAGCAGGCTAACCATGGAAATAAATTCTGAATCTTAAGGTTCTTTCCGTAAAATGAGTTCTTGGACAGGCTGAAGGAACGTGTAAGGGTGACTAATTTGAATATATATTTATCGCGTTTTGTGGAAAGTAAATCACCCTTGAATATAATAAGTGTAAAATGTCCGTCGTGCGTGATCAGTGTAAGCTAAGCTAACTTTAAATAGCATTTAATCCCTCATACTTACATACTTAACTGACAATAGTAGTCGTGTTAGTAGTAGTAGTAGTGTTAAGTTCAGTCTCATTGCTCTAAACTGAATATGACGCCCTCTAGAGCGAACATAAAATATACTCACATTTAACTTTTCAGATAATCCCCATACTCTCCCAATCGGACAGTTTCGTTTAATAACAAACTCACCCCTTCACTGCATATTTGAAAGTAATATACCATATTCCACTAAGAAAAATAACTGACTACTGCTTTTAAACCGCAATATTAAAATTTACGGATCAGATAAAAAAAAAAAAAAATTCAATCCACCCTGATATATTCAGTCCTTATTCGTCTAATTTCGCTTCATAACGAAATTAGCTGGCCATTCGTTTTCCATTTTAAAGCTGTATACTGAATTTCATTAAGATAAACTCCTGTGACATAGAACATGTAACGTTAACACACATCGACACACATATTATTTATATATTATATCAAGGTTGTCCTTGACCGAACCCCAGCTTCTCAAATAGTCTTATTGTCAGTATAAAACAAACTTTAAAGCAGTAAAAACTATTGTCAGATCAGATAGAGATGACTTAATATTAAAATCCAAAGAACATGAAAATAAACCTCATTTTCCCCCACTGAATTTGCTAAATGCTTAATATAATGGCAGATTCTATATATCCGAACCATGAGTGGGGAGCGTTCTAACTGCGCCCAAGAACATGATCCTCCTGAATCATTGGGGAGACTTTAGAGGTTATTATTATTCTTAGATGATTTTAGTTGGGGTTCGGTCAAGGTAGATACAAAAAAAAAAAATACAAATTTAAAAAAAGTTTATTTTTTAAAAGATTTTCTGCCAACGTTCGGCTTACATTGTAAGCCATCTTCAGGGCTGCTAATCATGAAGACGAGAGAGGACGTCCTGTCCCTAAGTTCATATTCCAGGACATTACCTTGGCCGAGCCCCAACTAAAGTCATCTAATATTAATATCTTCGGTCAAAAAACTCTCCTTTTAAGAGGTTATTATTTCTCAAAGCAGAAAGCCTACCAGAAGAAGGATTATTGAAGTATGTATATGGTATACTGGTGCGTAATTATATGTTAAATCTTCAGCAGATACAGAAACAGCGAAAATTGAGTCAGGTTCTAATAAGTTCAATATTCAAGGAACTAAATCTGAATTTAATTAAAAGGTCCAAGTCCAAAATCTAATAAAAGAAATACTCACTCTGACTTCAAGAAACATTTGAGGCCTAAATTCTAGCCACCTTCCAAATAGGCTTCTTTGATGGATCTTTTCTACATGGGCTAAGGGTACATAAGGGGCTTATGCAGAAGGGTTCGACTTATTTATGTGACACACATAGAATCTAGAGATGTTAATAGCTTTTATGGATTAGACCAGTATATGAGGATTGGATAATTATACGGCTCGTCTGTTATGTGATGATGATTGTATTGTGACCTGTGAAACTGTTCCTCAGATGTATGATTTCATAGCAGGTAATCAGATATTTTCTGATTACTAACTTCAATTTGGCATTACACATGAGAGTCATATTCTGCTTTGACCAAAATTATCAAAGTGGGGAAAACAAGATACATGTGTTTACTCAGATAATATCTTGCAAAACTTAAGAAACAACATCTGTATAAATAAAAACTCGTATGAACTTTTTAGCGGTTACAGTATATATTTATAAATCAGTTTTTAATAACAGAGTTTCAAATTTACAATTAATTGATAAAATGCACTTGAAATGGTTTGAGGATGAGTATAAAACATTTAAGAACTGTCATTCCAAGTGCTAAATATCTGTAGAAAAAAGGATTCGGAAGAAAACAGACTGACACATCTAATAGCTAATAAAGACTACAAAACCCTTTATTTCAATAAAATAAAAACATTATTTTAGAGGATCATTTAGCAGGATAATATGCATCAGGGACTCTAATGAATTCTGGGATGTAGCATGGAAATTTATTTAAAATTGCAGTATAACTATGGGTTTTATCAGGGTGGACGATTGTCTAAATTTTTTTGAAAAATATATGTATAACCTATTTCCCTCTTATCTGTTAAATAAGGAGATATGTCGAGTCCAAAATATATTTCCATGTATATTAATGGTGCGGAAGATAATTAAGAAGGGAGGATCATTGCAAATGGCTGTAAGATAAAAATGATAGCATATGCTGATGATATAGTTCTGCTAGCGTCAGACTCCTTTGTACTTTGAAAAACTGTTTTAAACAGTATTGTTGTTTGTGGAAAAAAAAAATCTTAAGTAATAGTATTCAATAATGGAGGGGAGCGGTATAGAGAAGAAAAAAAAGTGGTACCTTGATGGCCAAGAAATGGAAATCTGTTCGGAATATAAATATTTAGGGCGTATTGTTGATCTCGAACCTAACTCACACATAACAAGCACCTCTGTGAGAAGCCAATCACAACTGAAAGGGGACTATACGTTATCTCGTGGGAGAGTTCATACGATAACGTATCCTTATCTTCCAAAATACAAGTTCGTAATGCCAGGAGTCCAAGTATTATTTATTATGTCGCTCAAGTCTTGGGATTTAGGATATATTCGGCTCCTATTATAAGGTAATTATCATTTTTCGTGAATAAATGATTTAACCGCTCCATAAACTCGCCCAATTGTATTATTTATTTGTATACTGCCTTTATACATTTACCCTCCACTTTAAGCATTTATTTAAAATTATGAATATGTCGAATTGTAGAATAATATTTCGGGGACTAGTAAGTAAAGGTATCTCCTTAACTTAAGAAATGACTAATTTATGCAGTAAACTTAATATCTCCGATAAAATAGACTGGTCAAACTTATCATGGATAATATTGTCGAATTCAAAGATTCAAATTTAAATTATTTTAATTAAGATTTTAAAAAATCTCTCTCTACTGCTATTTACAGAAGCTTTAAAAAAACATTGGAGAAGCGTAAATACAGAGAAACGATCCGATCTTGTCCTCAGTAAATTATGAAATGTAAGGGGGAGTTTTCCCTCGAGCTATGTCTTCGCGATAAGAGCTTTCATGTCTCGTAGTAGGATCGGAGGAAATATTGAAGTTCTATTTACTGAATAGTTGGCTATTTACTGAGCGATGTTTAATCACCATTCCTTCCCCTGATATATATTGTGCTTTTTTCTAAAATTGTTCTTTTCATTTCAGTTAGTAGGCTGGCTCATATTCTTTTATGCCTTTTGATGGTTGTTCTGAATTGTAATTATTCTAATAAACCTCTAGTTATTAGATATTTCAATGGTGGTACCGTTCTTTAGTTAGTGTACCCCTTATTCTAGGATCGGCGGTGTAAGGGAATCCTCGAATTTCCTCCTCCTCTCTTCCAGACGCCGACTGTGGTGGAGTACGCTGCGGTTTGCGAGCACATCTCGTGGTTACCCGAGCTCCTCCACAACAGCTTCCTCAGCTCTCGTGGCAAATCCGACCTCGTGGCAATTTCATACCCACTCCAGAGGTCGAGCCACTAACATACCTCACTGCAAGGGGGGGGGGGGATGATCATATAGCGAACTTCTTAACTCAATTTGTGTATTGTATCGATAGTCGAGAACGTATGTACTTCTACCAGCTACAACTGTAGCTGTCGTGCATTCAAAAATTAATTTTATTGAATAAGAAAAGTTCTATGAACAGCTTTTAAAAAAAACTGTTTAGTGAAAATTATTATTAGTTTTTTTGAAAAGGGAAGTTATTTCATTTGAGAGTGTGGTATTTTACAATTGACTTAGTTATTTGGAATATCACGATTTCTTAGTATTAATTCCAGGGCATTCTCCCCACTCTTATCTACTTTGTTGCTTTTCCTTCTCATGTATTTTCAAGTAAATAAAACCTAACATTTTGGTTAAAGGCAGACAACCTCTCCTAAGATCGGTGAAGAGCTGAAGAAATTTAATAAAAAAAAAATTTTTTTTTGCTTCTAGGGAAGTACGGTTAAAACGGCACCGGACAGCGGACCAAAGTAAACAACCCAACATTTTATCAAAACCTTATATCGAATATTGAAGTAACCCTTAAATTTGAGGTATGCAGCAATTTAAGTTTCTAAATTTGGGGTTGTATACTTTTTTTTTTGCTGTATCAAGTCGCTCTGAAGAATTCTTATTTTGAGAGTCGTGAGCTTACCGGTAACGCACAGTTTATGATAATAGAACTTCGAATTCTATGCGCAAATTATGTCTTCTGCTTACTGAGTATATCCGTCTAGAGCTTACAAGCCTGGTGCTGAGGGTTCGATTTCCGTCCGGAAAATGGGATTTTCATCCAGAAACAATAGACTGACCTGCACCCTAGGTGTTTAGAATGAGGTTGGTACCTTTAGATAGCTTCCCCCTCCATGACTTTAAATGATTGAATGGAAGATAAGAATGGAACATAAGAAAAATTTGATTTAAATAATGTTTTATTTAAATTACACTGAACAACAAAGTTTTTGTATCGGGGTTGAAATTAGCTGATTTTAATGTATTTCCACGTGTTAAAACCGAAAATGACCATAAAAATTATATATTAGCTCTTGTTTACAAGACATAGTATCATTCTATTATATATATATTGAGTTTTCAACAAATGAAATATTTCATCACCAACAGTTGGTACACATGTTTGTTTACATAACACCCCTCTCATCAGCTGTTCATAAGTAGTAAACATAACCTTTGCGAGTTTGTCAATTGTACGCACGTGGTTGCTATTGAAATTATCGTGTGAAGTTGATTTTTAAATTAATTTAAGTGCTGATCTGAAATGCCTCGAAAGTGTGTGAATTCTGTCGATAGCTTTTGCTATATATGTGGTGAAATAACATTTAAGGCTCAGAAACGTAAAATGTCACCTATCATTAAGACTGCCTATGAACATTATTTTGGTGTAAAAGTTGGGGACCAAGATAAATCATGGGCTCCTCATATATGTTGTAATTCTTGTTCCGTCATATTGCGAGAGTGGCTGAAAAATAACAAGCGGGCAATGGCTTTTGCAGTACCTATGGTTTGGCGTGAGCCTACCAATCATACAGACGACTGTTATTTCTGCTTAACTCCTCCCATTAAGCAAGGTTTATCTATGAAGAAAAGAGGAACGGTGAAATACCCTAATCTCCCATCTGCTCTTCGGCCTGTACCACACTCAGACAATTTGCCAGTCCCTTCTCCACCCCAAAACTATGAAATTTTAGAGGAAAGTGATGAAGTCTGTTTACAAGAAGCAACCCATCCTTCTACATCCTATGACCCTGATTTTGATGTAAGCGATAGGTCTAGTGATCCGCACAGAATTAGTCAAGCAGAGTTGAGTGACCTTATAAGAGATCTTGGCTTGTCTAAGGAAAAGGCTGAGCTGTTAGGGTCAAGACTACAACAGTGGAATCTTCTAAAACATGATGTGAAAATATCTCAGTACAGACAGCTCAGTACAGGATGCTCCAGAAGTGTTTTATAAAAGACAAGCTAAACGACAGCGATCTTACAATACATCGGATTGACTTAATTGAAATTTGGTGGTACAAACCTCTTTTATTTGTCAAAACACTAAGAATAATGTTTTTTTTAATCAATTTTGTACTTAAAATATTCTAAAAGAAACATAACAATAATGTTTTTTGTACTTTCACTATTCACGAATAGTATAACTACTCTTTAAGATTAAGTGCTGTATATCTCAAAAACCAGAGCTAATAAAAAATTTTCAATGTTATTTTCGTTTTTATCACCCCAAAATTAGTAGAAATAGACTAATTTTGTGTAGGAAACATTCAAAAAAATTTTTTTTTTTTGTGCAGTGTTATTTAATTAGCGTATAAATTAATTAGCTGTCTTTGGCCTAAAAAAACATTTACTAATAACCGAAAAATCTTGCATTAATATGGGAATCATTGATTTTAAAAACATAATGTATCTTACGTGCATTTTCAGGGTTTTTGGGGTAAAATAATGCATAAGAAATAATTTTGTATTATTTTATTTATAAATGCTAATGTTTCACCTAGCGTTGTATTCATCAATATAAAATGTCGCTTCAGGAAAATTATAATGTACTAACTTTTTTATGTAGTGTCTAGTAGGTATTTTTAAATGAATTTAAAATGGATTATTTTTATTTGTTACAATAGCAAAGCCTCTCTAATCCTCCGAACAATATATATATATATATTTCGAGAGGGATTTGTATGGTTATTTATAATATTGTTTCACTCCTATAATTGATTAGTATAACATATTTATATGTTGTCTTGACACATTTTGTGTTTCAGAATGAAACATTTCTTCTTGATAGTTGTATGGTATCCGTATAAATAAATTTATAGTTGATATCTAATTACTTGTAGTCAAGATAATGAATTTATAAAAATAAACAGTGTCCTCTATTCTGAATGTATAGAATTGTGGCGTGTAAAAGAAAGGACAAGTTGTTCCCCCTTGTTTGGTGAAGACAGTTATTTTGGTGCAGAAGTAATCGAATAATCTGTTTGCTGATCTGTCTCGTGTGATTGGTTAGTCGCGCCTAGCACATCTCCTTATCGTCTCCTCTCAGTAACTAATATGTCTGCAAATATTTGGAGGCTGGCTCCTTCCTTTACTTTCCTATATTCTATTGTGTTTCTCAATCAATCGACACAAATATTATATTCCTCACAATTCTCATCCATAACCATTATTTTATTTACTGCTTTTTAATGAGCTACTCCTGCAAATGAATCAAGATTGTTCTTTTTTTGGAACTAATTTGTATTTCTTACAATTTTATCTGGAAGCACATATTATGATCTCTCGGGTTACACATTTAACTTTTTATTTTTGGGTGCCTTTATATTAGTTTAAAAGAACTAGGCCTTTATTTTAAATTCTTATTGTCCTTATTAGTTGTTAACCAGAGCTTTATTAAATACTTTTTTGAACGTTCATGGTTCTGAGAAAGATTTTTCAAAAATTATTTATAAATGTTTCAGCCTTTTGAAATTTTTCCCCTCTACCCATTTGACTTTTAGATTTTTTTATAGAAACTTTTTTCAGGCTTGGCCCTGTACTTAATTTTTTTTTTTGACAACTTTTCCGCCGATGGCTTCTTCAGGGCCGAAATTAGAATTTGAGGTGAAATCGAAATGAGTTTCCAAACCTGCATTATCAGTCAGGAAAATCAACACACCTCCCAGTGATAACAGGAGCCAAACGAACACCTACGGAAAGAAGAGATAAGAGCCAACCAATGGGAAGGCAGACTTAGATCGGTCCTAGACAGGTATAGAAGCCCTCTAGCCCTTATTGAAAATAGAATTACGACATGGAATTAAAATTCTCATGAGTTCGCTCTTGTTCGATCCTATTTCAAATGAAATTTGTCTACACCCCGCTCTAGATTGGGAATTACTTGTTCCCACTTTCTTTTATTTTTAAATTGATTTTTGTTGTTTGCCAGTGAGGCTATGATTCGTTATGCCGTTGATACACTTGTGTTATGCGGTTTGCCTACAATACTGCTTTGAAGGCAAATTTTCCAAGTTGTTATACAGTATTGTGTATTCATAACAATGAATTACTGTAAGTTATTATATGAAAACCAACTGTGTTACTTTACAATTCTTTAGTTATATTTAGGTTATGGTTAATATTATATTAATTCAATACTTTTCACACACACACACAACACACACACACACACGCACACACACACACGCACACACACACACACACACACACACACAGAGCTGTTATTCTGATTCATATTCCTAAAGTTGGCATATTTATCGCGATCTATTTTATCTTCATATGGTGTGTATCTCAAACATGTATATGGGTTTATAGAAAATAGAATTTATATATGTAAATAATAACTATACGGCCTTTGAATATATTGACTGGGCACTATAACTATTAAAAATAATTAATATGTCGTATTAAGCTAGTTTCATCTTTACATTTACAATAATTTTTACAAGTTTATTTATTTTAACGTTAATTCCTTTAACTGGCGATATTATTTGAACTTACTCTTCTGCTACATTCTGACGTTACATTGGTTTACATTAGAAGAGGAGAGAAGTTAACTGTAAAGTCGTATTGGTAAGAACGGCCCATTCATGCTGTTCTTTATAGACAAATCTTGGGGGCTATGTCTGCTTGTGTGTGTGTCTATATATGTATATATGTAAATGTAAAGATGTTGTATCAGACTGGATATTATTATTATTATTAGTTCTGTTTAGTTAAAGAGTTTTAAGATTGAGAGTATGTCTATACTGTATATTTATTCAGGCCTAACACAAATCAGATAATTGGAACCATACAGTCTTTTAACGACATACTGTATTCTATTAATTCATTCTATATTTACCCAAACACACTTCTTTTTGTATTGTGACTTTTACACTTGACTATATAATCTGAGTATTCAATATTGGCGCTAGAGTTGTAGCTCTACTAGAGGGATTTGCAGAGTTGTAATTTCAATTCTTAATGAAACAATTATTTATGGTTTCCTCAAAAAAGGGTGTTTCTCTTTGGCCAGAGAGAGATGAATGAGCAGTCGAGCTATGCCATGGAATGGCCGATTAGAGGTGAATTACTGTATTTTTTATTATTATTATTAATCTGTCTTTCAATCACTTGGGGTCATGAAGAGTGGGGCTATCAATAACTTGCCACCCCATTCTAAAAATGTTCTCTCTCTCTCTCTCTCTCTCTCTCTCTCTCTCTCTCTCTCTCTCTCTCTCTGTCTGTCTGTCTCTCTCTCTCTCTCTCTCTCTCTCTCTCTCTCTCTCTCTCTCTCTCTCTCTC
>KZ808767.1:117032-134583 GCA_000696205.2 Oncopeltus fasciatus
GACTGTTCACTTAAAATAATCAAATTTTTTTATTATTATTAAAGTGTTTTAGAATATGTATTTCATAATCACTGTTATTGTAGGAATTAAAAAAAAAAAAAAATTGCTCAATTCATCATTTTAATTCTAATATCATTAATAGCCAAGAAACAAAAGAAAAAAAAAATCTGTTTCAGCCAATTTCTGAGGCATTACCCCTCTCCCTACTTTAATTTGATTGTATATTGTATGGTAACTTGTTATAATTGTGTCAATGTATTGTATGAAAAATCAAAACTGTGTTGATTGATCAACAGCTGAACAAAATATTGATATTCTAAGATGATTTTAGTTGGGATTCGGTCGAGGTAGATCCAAAAAAACACAAATTTAAAAAATGTATTTTTTTTTAATGAAGGATTATCTGCCCAAGGCAGATTTATTTGTGTTTTTTTGGATCTACCTCGACCGAACCCCAACTAAAATCATCTTAGAATCATATCTACAGTCAACAAACTCTCATTTTGAAAATATTGATATTTTCAGATATCCCAGATAGACTGAGATATTTCTACCTTTGGTGTTTTCTTTCCCTCACTTTTTCAAAAATTAATTAGTAACTTATTATAATTAACCTACTTAAAGGCATGAGTTATAATTTATTTTGATGCTTGAATGGTAAAAATGAAACCTATATTTTACTACAGGACGTCCTCTCTCATCTTCATGATAGCCCTGAAGATGGCTTACAATGTAAGTCGAAACGTTGGCCGATAATCCTTTATTAAAAAATACATTTTTTAAATTTGTGTTTTTTTTGGATCTACCTTGACCGAACCCCAACTAAAATCATCTTAGAATAGGACCTATATTTTACTATTTTGCTCTCCCTAGGTGAAATACCTCTCCCCCTATCCTGATTAAAAAAAAACAAAACTATAAAGCTCTTTCTTTCATGAAGGATAGCAAAAATTTTGAATTTCATTGAGATCTCTCAAATTACAAGACTTTGTTATTGTATATATGTCTTCACAGTTATGTATACATATATCACAAATCATCAAAATTGGTCAGTTAGAAAGTTGAAATTATTCATTTAGTTTGTTTAAAATGCTCTTCTGTAAGTTTATATTTATCAAAATTAAACTCAGTTTTACATTTTTTGATTTTGTAATACTTTATAGGCACAATAAATTGCTTGTTTTACTGACTTTTAAAAAATAAGAAAATAAAGTAAAACTACAGTGTAATAATTTACAGCATTTTTTATTGTCATTTACTTGTGCATCAAATTACTTTTCCATACAGTTTTTGTTATAAATGTACTAAAGAAGGAATTAGATATTCTTATATTATGTATACTTCTATTTTCACTGTACTAAGAAACTGATATTGTCTCTACAAATTTTCAGGGAAGTTAAGTTCTCAAAATACATTAATTATAAGTGATTGATAAGTTATGTATTATAATATATCTATATCCATTGCCAGGGTCAGATATGGGCTACTTCAGCACTTGTGGAAATTCTACATCCCCCTCTCTTCTTAAATGGGACCTCAGGCCAGTTTGGTCAAGATTTAGCAGCCTTAGCCTTGATGGGCCATCGACTGAGTCTAAGAAGACTAATCGCTCGCCTGATCAAACTGATGCCAATTCCACACATGATGAATCAGATGCTAAACCCAATCGCTCACCTTGGTAAGCATGATTCAATTTAAACTTATTATTTTGAACTATAAGTATGATTTCTTTTAGTAAGAATTTCATACTTTATCGAACCATGTCGATCATGGATCACAATGATTTGTATAAATAACCCACCCATTACTTTCTTGTCTATATTCGATTGTTTAATGAGCCCAATTTATAAATAAATCCAGGAGATGAATACATCAATTTATATGTATACATATATAGTTAGAGATATATGTGACTTAAACATTATAGGCATATTGTCCTTCGGTATACCATAAAAGACTATAAGCTATTAGTACAACTATTGAAACATTCAATCCTATAATATCGGAGAACAAACAATATTTACTATTTGATTTTTTTTTCTGGTGGAAAAATGAAAATTTTTAACGTACAACAAACAATGTGGATGCAGAATATAATATAAATAAGTCATATATTCATAAAAACTGAAAGAATTATGAGTTTAAAAAGTGTGTATTGTGTACAATGTATTTAAATGAATTAAAATACAAGCAGCTATTTCACGGGTCAATGGTCTCATCGTTAGTTCTGAATTTTCCTTCTCCAAAATAAAGTGAACAGAGATAGAGTCAATAAAAATTGTATTATAGTATATTTTTATATACTATTCTTTAATAGTATGCATGAATAAAAATTACATTTATTGGATCTTCAAGGATGTTTTTCCCTAACATAAAATATCAACTAAATACAAAAAAAAAAAAAAAAAAGTAGAGAAAAATAAGATGAGTTGCCACTCAAGTTGTTAAACACTTGAGTTTTTCTTTTCCTAGCTTTTCAGTATACAACTTTCAATTCTGAAAAAATCTATAAAACTTGAGTTTTTAAACTTACCTATGCCAAAACTACCGTTATTTTTGTAACTAGTATAATTTTCAGAAAACTAACATGAACCTTATTTTATTTATTAACCTGGAAAAAATGTTTTATTGCATCACCTCACCCTTAAAAATCCCATGGGAATATGAGGCAAATGTACTCTTATTGTTTAATATTGTTAAGGTACTGATAATAAATTTTTTCACCATGTCCATAACACTCTTGACCAAAGGGAGAATTGCTTTGCCTTTGTTTGGTTTTTGGAGTGCCTAAACAAGAAAAGGGTTTTGATATTCTAAGACTGTTCACTATATATGCTTTAAGGGAAGTGCTATATACATTTCTGTTACAAAAGTTTATTCTCTCCCATATGCGCTCACCATTACTCTCAAAATCAACTGTGGGATCAAAGAAATAGACCACATTCTTATCCTATATGATAAGATATGATGACATCCTTATCCACTTATTTTAAATATTAAATATAGTAAAAGTAATTTATTTAAAATAAAAGTAAGAGCATTTTAAAACTAAACTTAGTGATAATAATTATTCGTTGCACTAATCATAATTACTGTTATTCTAGTTATTCAATCCCATCATTCCCAGAGGCTAAGATGAGTATAAGCAGGGATAGCTTTGATTATAATATGAGCCATCCCAGAAGAGGTCTTGCCCACATTTTCAATCATGATACCTTCATCAGTGGCATGATGCCAGATAGGAAGGGCTCAGATGTAGATGTTAAAGAATTGGAGACTACATACAAGCTTCTTGGTTTTGAAGTTGTTGTTCATCAGAACCTGAATTTTTCAGATATACAGAGTACCATTCAAAATAGTAAGTTGAAAACTATTTATTATTATAAAAAAATATAATTTACAGGTGTATTATGTATTACACATATTAATTATAGAATTAAAAATGAAAAATCTAATATAAGATGCTTGAACTCAAGTATCATAATTTTTTGTACATTAGATTTGGATCGTGATTGCTAAAGCCTATAGAAAATACTCTATGTTGAATTTTCTTTTTTCTTCTTCTCACCTTATAATCATGTCTAACTTAATCAGTCATAATATACCAATATACATTTCAAAGTTATAACTAATAAAATTTAATATTTTTATATTCTTTCATACGTAAAAATAAATTTAGTAATATAGTATTTGCTCTGCAAAAACTACTGCCAACACCTGATGTCACAGATGCTCAGTGAAACTCCTTATGGCAGATGAATCCTTCTACAGGTTCATGGTCATTTACTTGATGCTGTGGTGTCTTCAAATGCTGAGGTCCACTCAGCTGCATTGTATTACAGAGAGGTCCAATATATCTCACCACCTGTTCATTCTAACCAAGTACTCCATAAAAATTAAAATACTAATTATCACTAATTCGCTATCATCTTTACAACTTAAATCCTAATGAATTTTTCCTATAGTCCCACTTTTATTAAACCTGATTTATTACTTATTTTAAGCCACTTTATACATTTACATATTTCTTCCGCAATGGATTTTAAAATAGGGTATTTACAGGTTGCTCCTCACTCCATGTTTCAAACTTGATATATGAGAAGTATAAAATATATAAAATTTTAAACTGAAAAGACTTGGACCTGATTTTTATGAAACTTGAAATGTAGGTTACACATACATTAATAAAGCCGAAACGTTGGCAGATAATAAAAAATACACATTTTATTAAATTGTGTTATTTTTTATCAACCTTGACTGAACCACACTTAAAATTCTCTAATAATCTCTATGGTCAAAACTATCCATTTGAATATTAATCTGTTTTAAAATTAAAACGAGTCTAATTATTTAAATTATTAATAATTTGAATTAATGAAATTCAATTTTCATTAAGTTATTGAGGCCTTATTTTATTCACCCATATCATACATTAAAGATATTTTATANAATCACAGTTAATTATATATTATAAAATAATATAATCATGATATAATATATGTAATAAAGTTGTATTGTGTAAAAAAAATTTTGAAATTCATACCATGTATGAGGTATGTCCAGAAATTAAGTTCCATTTCAATTTATCTCCGCTGCAGCGCTGAGATCACAGTTCCCCACATGCGAGGTAGACGCTCTGTATCAAGGAGAAGAAACATGCGCCATTTTGAGATCACTGTATGCTTTATTGTGCTTGTTTACAATGTCGGTGTTGATTGAAAATCCCGCTGCTTGTGATTCGTTTTCTGAATGCTAGGAAAATGAAACCAATTGAAATTAATTAGCAAATTTGATAGCAAATGAGGGGCTGAAAGAAAATGTTTCCAACTGGTTGAAGACACAGGCAGCATACTTCATGAAGAAGTTTTAAAAAATTTGTGCCAGGCTATGACAAATGCCTGCAAAATTTCGACAGTTATGTAGAAAAGTAGTTTAAGAGTTGTATAATTTTATGCAATAAATAATTTTACTTTTTCTGTACACAATTTAATTTTTTTACCAAATGGATCTTACTTTCTGGACATAACTCATATATATGTATGTAAATATTTTTTAACTGTAATTATAGTATGTATTGCAATTGAAGTTGATCGGCTATGATCAATGTAAATTGAGTATAAAGTTAAAGTATTGTGTGACATGCCATTTATATTTGCATTCTTGTTTCAGTTCAATCGGAAGACTATTCTGATTGTGACTGTTTCTCCATCGCAGTACTCACTCATGGGAGGGAGCCCAATCTACTTTATAGCTATGATTACATTTACTCTGTAGAGAGCCTCTGGCAAGCATTCACTCCTGATCTATGTCCTACTCTGGCAGGGAAACCAAAACTTTTTTTCATTCAGGTATGTCTCCTCATTTTATTTCATCAGTCATTAGTCACTCACCCAGCCCTTGTTCCTTCCATAGGCCTTCTCCTGATTTTGATAATTGTTTACTCTCCTCCAGCCCAGTATCCTTTATGTCTAACCTGAATCAAATGGGACCTCAAAATCATATAGCTTGCGTATTTTTAAATATATATAATAATTTGTACTCTTTTAGATTCATTTAGCTACCTATTTGTTTTTTTATTATCTGACATAATACCTTTTTTTAAATATAATACTTTTCTTTTTGTTACTTTATTTTATGTTTATGCAATTGATAATTACTACAATTAATAGTGATTTCAAAAGTTGAACAACTTAAGAATTCCTTTTAATATTTAATCAATTCAAATCCAAGTTCTAAAAAAACAAAAAATAATAAGAAAAATATCTGTATATTTAGAGTTGAAGAAAGAAAATGTCGTTATGAAAGGGGGAAGAGAAGTCACAACGACATTTTCTTCCTACTCACACCATTAAAAAACTTCTTTTTTTTTTTTTTTTCCACTTCTCCAACTATCCCCCTCCCCCAAAATCTCGTTTTCCCTCCCTCCTATCCCTCGTTTTCCATTCTCTTCCTTATTTTCCAAATCTTTCCAAAAATATTAAGAAATCTCTCAGAAAAACTTTCCCTAACCTTAAAATTTCTTTTTTCACCAACAACAAACTAAAATATATTTACAATCCTCAAAGACCCCATTCCTCTTCCTAACATGTCGTCTACAAAATTCTCTGTTCCACATCTAATTGCCATGGTTCTTACATTGGACAAACAAAAACCCTATTTCCCGTAGAATCAATAACCATAAAAATGACATAAAGAATAAACTAATAAAAACTGCCCTCGTGAAACATGTTCTTCATGAAGAACACACATTTGACTTCGAGAGCATAATCATTCTTTCCACTAAACTCTATGAACACAAATGCCTTTTATCTTAAACCGTTCACATTAACTTACAACACTATCCAGTTAACGACAGAACTGACATAGAACAAATTTCTTCAATTTATTCAAACATTTTCAACATTCTAAAAACCATTAGTCCCCTCCTTCTCAATAAACCTGTCATATATTTCATATTCATAATCATGGAAATGTGAACTTAGGGGCAGGACGTCCTCTCTCGTCTTCATGATAGGCAGGTGTGGTAAATTACTGTTTTAATGTTATTCAATTATTTTTTTAATAAGTTGTTGTCTGCATGTTTTTTAAGTTTTTTAAAATTTTCTTAAATATCTTTCTACGTTCATACTTTTGATATCACATTACATTATGGTAATTCTGTATTATAATATTGTGAGTTATTATTGTATTCTCATGACATTGTATTTCTACAGCCCTGAAGATGGCTTACAATGTAAGCTGAAACGTTGGCAGATAATCTTTTAAAAAAATACACTTTTTTTTCAATTTGTATTTTTTTTGGATCTACCTTGACCGAACCTCAACTAAAATCATCTAATAAGAAATTCTTTTATTTGTATGCAAAATTATTTTACTCTTGATTTCTTTATCAGAAAGTTCCATAACTTGTTCTTTCTTTGTTCTTTGGTTTTCTTCCCTACTCAGTGTACAATTATTGCTGTTCATAGTATTGCTGGTATGAATTTGTCTTTTTGATGAAACTTCATTTAAAAGAGACTAAGAATTTGTAGTTTAGAAAGATTAATGTTTAAATATTTGTTTTAATTCACCTCCTCCCGAATAAAAATAGAGTTAAATATTCTTTTATTTGCACTGGTAGCAAACTTGATGACAATTAAGGTTGTCAAATAATATTCAATACTACTCACTTTTTATATATTTTTCTCTAATTCCTGGGCGCTTTCAGAATCACTGATTCCATCTTTGGAGCTCAGTCACCTTATAATGAGTGCACCTAGAACTGCTAAGGCAGGAGCACTCATGATAAGGTGTCTGAGCTCTGAAGATGGGATCACTGATTCTGAAAGCAATTAGAGAAAAATATATAAAAAGTGCAAAGTATTGGATATTATTTGATAACCATAAGACTTAAATATGTTATTATACATCAAAATTAAAAATTTTATATTATTTTTGAGATTTAATGGCATTAAATTTTTTTTTTTTTTTAATGGCATGTCAACCTTTAGTCATTATCGCCAGGGAGATAATCTACTTCTTTATTGATGAAAGGAGCTACAAAGAGAGGGAAGAGTAACTGTTATATGTTATGAGGCTATTCGAATAGAGTTAATAGTCTGCAATTTTGTTGCTTTTATTAAGACTGACCTGATTTTTTTTTGTTTTAGTTCCAAATCCTTTTCAAAAGTTTTTTTTCTCTTATCTTATGTTTTTCTGATCAGTGATATGGTGTTACGTGTTTGGGATTATTTATAAGTATGTGATATTTGTGTAAGTTTAAAGTGCTACCTAATGAATGAAGAATATTAAATTGGCTTCAAAATGAGTTAATGTTCTAAGCTCTACTCCCTTATTTTCTTAAATGTTTAGATGTGGCAACTTTCCTGTAATGCATTAACGAGAATTATATCTGGACAATAATGCAAAACTTCTCCCTTATTTAGTTCGCTCTAGTTTCTAATGATAACTTATGTATGACATTTCATTAACAAAATATCAATAGCTATTTAATTTTTATATTTTTTTTTATCTATACAGGCTTGTCGTGGAGAAAAATTAGATGGAGGTGTGAGGTTGGTTATGAACCAAAATACTGAAACTGATTCAGGGAGTGATTCATACAAAATCCCAAAAATGGCGGATTTTCTCATTGCTTACAGCACTGTTGAAGGTAATTATAGTACCTTCTATACTCTGCCTATAATTAAATTCTCATCTACCTAGAGGTGTTTAAATTCTCAAGCTTTGGGATAAATAGAATATTTGGGTTCAAAGTAATTTTAAATTAACTAATCCTAATATGTAATGTGTTCATTCATTAATTAATTTGTTGGTATTTAATTTTTTTTTAATTATTTGTACTTAGTTTCTGGTCTTGTAAATAAAAATTAGACTACCAATTCATTAAGATATTCCAGTCAAATTTTCTGTTACAGATTTAAGTTAACTCTTAAAGTTCAGAAAATTTGTTGGCTATGTGGTATTAAAATTTTGATGTTGAAAATTGCTTAATTTTTTTTTTTTTATTATAAAAACTAAAATAAATTCTCTGATCTATGAAGACTAAATTAATCCCTTGCAGAACAAAAAAAAAAAACTTTAATTTTTATTTAATGCACTAGCATCATCATAATTCATTAATATTTGTTTTATTTTGGATATTAACCAAGAATCTTGTGTATTTCATGCATAATTTTTAAATCATGCATAGTGTTGGAATTGATTGACTTTCAGTTATTGCAACTCCTATCCCTTTTCTGATCAAATTTTGGACGACAGACTCACTCTTGGTTATCCAAATAGAGCTTATTTAACAGATATTTAAATGATTATTTTAAAGCCGAGTTCCAAATTATGCTTTGTCTTAATGAAAATTATTGCTGTGGTTTTAAAAATGCTTTTTAACATTAGTGTAGTTTTAATTTTTTTTTTCTTTTAAGATCTCACTTAACCTCCACTCCTAATAATGTTATTCTATTTATTCACAGAAAATACCATTTATTATTATTATTATTTCAGTACTGCTTGTTGAATTTTGCCCTTTTAAAATTAACTCTAGTTATGTCGTTAGTTTCAATTAAGGATTCAGTTATAACCTTCTTCCTGATCTCATTAAAACAATCTAAATAATATTTATCATTTTATTTTAGTAAGTTTTATTCTGTTTATTATAATAATTTGGCTTGCTATAGACTGCATGCAATTTTTAAGCTGTATAGGTTGCTGGTGAAGACCCTCTCCTTTTTTTTTTAAATGACTCTTTTAATTTTGCATTTAAATACAAATTCCAAATTTTTGCTGGTAAAAACAAAAAATTATTGCTCCTTATCCATTAAATTAAAATTTAGGGTTCAGGTAAACTCCCATTTCTAATTGTTCAATTTTGTAACCCCTTAATTCTTTTTAATAATTAAAGCTGCCTTGTATGTTATATTGCACTAAGCTAAATATTATACCAGCTGCAATTTGATGCAATGTAAACCGAAACATTGGCTGACACTTTTTTTTAATTTGTATTTTTTTTTTTTTTTTTTGGATCTACCTTGACCGAACCCCAACTTAAATCATCTTATATTAAAAACTATTTTTAATCAGACTGGAAATTTCTATTAAACTCACATTCTGGTATGATTTGGCTTTATAATGAGCTCAGTCTTTCTTTTAGCATTTATTAGTAAGTTTCCAAATTACATTTGGAGAAACTGAAAACTATGGCTTATAGATATGTGTGTTTTTATAGATTGATATAATAAATTTTTATGGGATATCTAGTTAGGAGAAATAGAAAATATTGGAAGAAGTTTTGAATAAAATCTGTCATGAAAACAACCTCAGTAGCTTTCATCTCTTATAATCTGTTAAAACTGAATTGTTATTTGTTTAGACTTATGCATCTATCACTGAAAAGCAAGTAAAGCAGAACTTGTTTTCTCATGTTACTGAAAATTAAGATTAAAATTTGTTCCTCTTCTAAGCTATCATTTTAATTTTTAAGTCATAGTTAGTCAACTGAAGCTTCAACTCTTAAGCATATTATCCTATATTTATGCTTTTTCCAAAATGCCAAGCCTTTGCTGATAATCATTACTCAATTAGCAGTAGGCTGTGAAATAAGTGATTGTAGCTCGTGCAATTGTAATCATTGGAAAATTTGTGGTAAGGCTAGAGATTAAGAAAGAGAAGAAGCTTTGGAAAATTTTTCCAGAGTAACAAAAAGAGCACATTTCTAATAGTTTCATAATCAGTGTCCCAGTTGAATATATTTAAAATGCTTTAGCTTAAGATTTTTTTTCTTTATACTTAAAACCCTACAATAAACTCCTTCCTTGAATTCATTTGGATTTCTGAGATCACTAAAAAAGTAAAATGTTAATCACTTATAACATCTCTTGTATCTCATGACAAAATATAATAGGTTTATATTTTAAATATGCCTTCTGTAATTTCAGGTTTTTATTCTTGGCGTAATCCAGAGAATGGTACATGGTTTATACAATCCCTGTGCCGAGTGTTGAGAGAATATCATGAGACAACAGACCTTCTGCAAATGATGACCATTGTGAACCGAATAGTTGCGGTTGAGCACGAGTCCTTCAACACTATCAGACTTGACCGGCATGCCCAGAAACAAGTCCCAAGCCTCAGCAGCACTCTTATCAGGAATGTTTTCCTTAAAACAAAAAGTCAGGAATTTTAAACTCAACATTTTTTTCTTTAAATATGCCTCCCCTTTGCTGTGCGAATTATTATATATGTCCCTCTTTGGGGCATATTCAGATTCTTTTTGATTCTGTAATATTCTGTTCAATTTAATCTTGGAAAGCAATTACTGATAATTTTAAAATGTATGGATTGATTTCTGAAAAGAAAAAAATGTAAAAACTACCTAAAAACCTTCCTCTCATCTGTCTTCATTCTAGTAGACTGAAGAGTACTTAAAAAATATCATCTACACATATTTTATAATTTTATTGCTAAACATACTTTATTACCATTATATTTTTGTAACTTTATTGCATTCAGATAAGTTCAATCTACTTACTTTTTAATTATAACAAGTCATTTTCTCATTATATATCTAAAATATGAAGAATGTACCATAAAATATTGCAATTTCACTTTTTCTTATTGAGATCTACCTTATTATATATTGCATAATGGTTGATTTTGCCTTTATTATTATTAGTGATGATAATGTATTGGCTAATGTTAAAAGACACGAGAGAGAACTAATTAAATATTTCATAAAGTATGTAATACTGCATATATCTACTAATTTTCTAATTGTTTTTATTAAGCTCTTTCTTCACTTTCATTATAAACACACCACTGATTAAATACTTATTATGATTAGGGTGACTGGAGAATGAGTTGCAAACATATTAGCATATACTGGACACATGTTTTATTATTTTTATCTTTCAAGTAGAAAACATCTTAGTTTGTTGCTAGTAAATTTACTTTAAAAATTATACAAAATACAAATTTATATTTAAAAAAAAATTCTTTCTCTGCTGATTTTGGAGCCAATAATATGTTAGATCATTCTCCTTTATTTTCATAAAATTGAAAACAATAAAAAAA
Source organism: Oncopeltus fasciatus (assembly GCA_000696205.2). NCBI lineage: Eukaryota > Metazoa > Arthropoda > Insecta > Hemiptera > Lygaeidae > Oncopeltus > Oncopeltus fasciatus. Next base: position 128,598 of record KZ808767.1, read on the forward strand.
ATCTGAATTATAACCATCTCCCAACTTCACCATCATTATTTAGAAGTTCTTGTTTAAAAAATTTGTAAATTAGAATTTATTGTCTAAATTTTGACACGGTGATGTGATTAATGATTATGGATAGAAAAGTACATTCCATCTAAGTGCATATATTAGTTAGTACAATGTAAATCAAGTCTTTCACTATGTGGATTTCAATATAGTATTTTTTATATAATAAAAAAANATAAGAATATTGACCTAGAAGTATAACTATACTTTATATATATATATATATATATATATATTCAAATTACTTAAATGCCATAGAAATGTATTAAGAAGAATTATCGGTTTAAATGAGATTTTAATTTATTTGAGCTTTTGGTTTTGTTATTTTTTTATAATATAACTTTCAAGTATGGTATTAGTCATTAATAATGAGCTACCGATGTATAATTTAGTCTTGGTTTATAAAATATTACAGTTGAACAGAATAATATGAGATGAAGGAATTGTTTTCAATCATGCCTTAGATATGATTATATTCATCTCTAACCAATGAAGAAACTCAGTAAGTATTTATAGTGCTTGAAATATAGTATTTCTTTATGTATAAGTGTAAATCCTAACCCAAAGTCATTATACAGACAGGAGTTAAAAAATTTTTATCAACTTATAAATGTTTTTTAAAAACTATATATTATTTAGTATGTATTGTCATTTTTCTTCTAGAGCTTCCAGCTGAAGTTAAGAAAAGAAAAATAGAAAGTTAATACTATTTGTAAAAATAAATGATATTGGAAGAGGAAAAAAAATGTAATCTTGCCTTATCAATATTTTTCTAATTTATATTTAGAAAAAAAAGAAGCATATTCTGGCAAGATATACTTGTTTATTGTAACAGTGATCTCAAAACTAGTGTGAATCAGACGATTCTGTGATTTGAAAATATAAAATAGTTTTCTATTGAGAAAAATTGGTTTGTATCTGTGATCCTCATTCTATTACAGATAGCTTTTTTTATGTATGCCATAATATTTTATTAGACAAAATTTCCAGAGGATCTCATTCAAAAAATATATTCTTTGAATTTATTTTATTGTCTAATTTTTGTAATTATATAAATCAGTTAATATTATTATTATTAAATTTTAGGTGCATGAATTTAGGTTGAATTATCTTTCTAATAATTGTTAAAATATTTATGAGTTATTGAACCAAAGTGGTATATCCTCTTTTTCTGTTTTTATTTTAAATGAACATGGTTATTGTAATTTAAAAATTGACAGAATAATTTTTGAAAGTAAGCTTCAAAGTTTAAGTAAGACATCAACTGTTTTCTTGAATCTCCAAAGTAATCTGTACTTGGGAAGAGTCAATGTCTACTAAATAATATTAAAATTTTATCTATTTCCTTTTCCAAAAGAAAATAATGATTTAATTTTAATGTTTAAATTAATTTTTATTTTATTTAACAAATTATAAATAGAACATGGTTATTGGCATTTTACTTGATAATGCCATGAGAAAAAGAGATATAAGAGATGGTTTCATTGTTGAATTCATCTTCTTATGAATGTTTTAACTTTGAATGTTGTATTGGTTTTGGTATTTATACAGAATTCATAATCTGTTTGAGGGCTCTTTTCTTCTGTTCTTTTACATTGATCAACTTGCAATAATAATTTTCTAGTTCATCTTTCTATTTTTTTCCAAATAATATTCCGAAGACTCAATTTATTAATTTAGTTGATGTCATTAAATTATATTCATTTAATGCATGATAATCATATAATAATGATTATTATTTGTCTGAAAATATTGATGAATGTTTCTGTCTTTAAAGCTGCCATTTAATGCCAAATTATTGTAAAATCTTGAACAATCACCATTTTGTGTATTATTCGTATGGAATAATCCTTTATTCACATTAGATTTCTAATCATTTGACATTTTATAAAAATGTAATTTTCCTTTTTCAACTAACAACTAAAGAACTTTCAAATGAATTAGGTGATTTTTGAATTCACAATTTACTATAAATAAAAATGTCTCTATGGTGTACAGAAGGAAAATTTCTCTTTAATTTTATATTTTACCATCAAAAATAATTTGATGAGGGTAAAATTATGAAATGTTTGCTGAAATCAAATAAATGCTTATTGGGTTAAAAAAAAAAAAAAATATTTTGCTTCTCTCTTCCCAGGATCATTATAATTACTCTTTTTGTTTAGAGAAAAAAAAATCTGAATGGTTTCTAAATTTGCATGTTACATTTCATATTTGCACAAAAATAGATTTAATTTATATGGTATTTTAAATTTATAATAATATGTTACCAGTATTCAGATACAAATGGAAATGTTATGCCTTACTTTTAAATAAAATAATTTAAAAAATTTAACCAAAAAAATCATTGATAAAAAACTTGTCTTTCAAGAGCATGATCTCTTTTGGTTCTCAACTCACTAGATTTTGTTTATTTCTTAGATTTTTGCTCATTTATGTAATTTGTTTGATAAGTAAAATAATTGTGATCAAAATATGTCGTTAATTAATTTTTTGTTAACTAAGGGTCAGGAATTAGTGTTTATATAATCAACAAATGATCTCAATATGTGAGATAACTGGATTACTTGAACGAAGGATTCAGGTAGCCAGTTGTGATGATTGAACACAAAAGGTCTGTGCTGTTGCCATGTATTTAATATGGAAAAAAAAGTAATGCCAGACATATTGTGTCTTCTATAATTCATAATTTTAATCTTTTCTTCCCAATTTTTTTCATTTAAGACTCACAAAATATTAAATATCAATATGCTTCTAAAAAATCACATTATTTTATAAAACGTTTTAAACATATAAATTATGAAGGTTTAAATTATGTTATTATTGTTGGCCTTAGACTTCTAGTTCATTCAAGTATGCTAACAAACTCTTTCCTGTCCCATTGTGAGCGTTATTTTTATGACATTATAAAATCCTTTGTAAAGGATTTCTTAGAATAATCAAAGTTGTCTTTCATAATTATATTAAGCACACTGCCAAAATATTTTTGTGTGGGTAGTTATTTTTATTTTGATATTAAGAGAATTTATATTCATATTATAATCTTTGTTTTTTTTATATATATTTGTTCTTTTTTATCTAAGATGAAATTCGAANATATCAAGAATAAATTATTGTACTAATTCTAACTATACGTAACTTAAACTTAAGTTAAAATATGTTGATTAAGTTAATCATAGATAAACTCTCTTTAGAATTGGATTAATAAGTACACTTACAATCACAGATATCAAATTTACGTCAGGCCTGACTGCAGCTATATTGTTAAACATAAGAAAAATATTTACCTTGAAATTAAAAAAAAATTATTAATAATTTTTCTACTAAAATGCCTGAGAAATAAAGATGAATTGCTTTAATTGCTTAGAAATGGGGAAAAATATTTTTTACTTCAATTTCTTCTCTTTAAAATTTCCAGGAAGGATGCATGACTCCTGCTTGACCTTCCACTGTCTTTCAGGAAAGGTAAAGATTTTATAGATAACGGTCGAAAGTACGTTTGGGGGTATTGAAAATTAGTGTGAGTGTGCATGTTTTCTCTGTAATGCAACTAATACCATCTCTGTGATTACCACTGTGCGATTGTGAGGGGGAATAGCACCTAGGCGCCAACGTGGCATTATCTTCAGCGCCCCTAGCCTTCACGTAATCATCTCATATTTTTCAGTAATAATTCTGAACAAGCATTATCTATCAACACTGATACTGATTTCTTTTTCCCCGCCGTATTGTCTGGATATTGAAGCTAACTCATTATGTAAGTATACTAAAAATTCTTTGGAATGATTAGCGAATGTTATTCAATGGAGACCCTATCATATTAACAAACGTCGTTGTGGTAGCCTGATGTAACTTTTGATTAAAATATGTTGAACTGTTCACTGATCCTGCTCAGAAGACGCTAACAGTACGACTTTTGAAGAAAACATCGTATCAGGCGTAGGTATAGCCACAGACAGGCTTAAGTTACTCAGACAATGGCGCCAGGTATTCATATAATACTGATCCATCATTTGATCAAGAGCAAAGCAGACTCCTGTCTTAAATTATCTCCATGAGAAAGACTTTATAGATCTTCCAGGATGAGAAGAATTCAATAACAAGTAAATGTGCACCAATTCCAAGTTATGGAGTCCAATACGTGAGAATATGCAGGGAAATATATTTTTAACCCTAACACTAAGCTATATTTATCAATGGCAGAATAGCATATTATTAAATCATGTTGATTAGCAATTTTTTTTGTCTTTTATGTTTATTATTAGCAACAATTAAAGGTAAAACACTCAGCCAATAAGCTATTGGCATTGGGATGAAGCGGGCATGAAGGAAAAAGGTAATTTTTAGTACCTTCTCCGAGATATTTCAGTCTAGGTGGTCTCTCACCTAGAACTTTTTCAGTCTCAGGGGTATTATCTGTAAGATGTGAGGTCAAAAGATGTATCAGGGAGTTAGGGTGTCCTGCCAGTCTGCCATGGCGATAGAGTAATGTTTCTTTATTTGTTTGTTCACAGTGGGAATTTTGTGATCAGTGAGTAGAGTATGATGCACCGACATATGGTGGTGCATTTGTTATAAACTGAGAAATTTTGATTGAAATTTTGGTATAGTGTTTATATTGGAGAGCCTGGCTGTGCCATAGGACCATATTGGTTTACTCTTCTCAGGTTGTTTTTTTGAAAAATTAAAACATCCGAAACTATACTAGTAAACTCAGGCGTACTACAGAAAAGTGGTACATATCTGTTAATAATAAAAAACTAAGTCTTTCCACTTCAATTTTTCTCAGCTTTCTTATAAAACCGTATTCTTCTCATTAGGAATTTGCTTATTTTTCATTCCATTGATAACCTAAAGATACATAAAAAATGTTGACTTTGAAGGAGTTCCTTGTACATTCACTATTCGTATTAGTCTAATGATATAGGCTTGAATATCAAAAGTGTTAATTGATTATTTCTTACAGAAAACATGTGCCCATAAGGTTACAGTTACCCTGTTGTTAATGATTATCTGACAAGAGTGAGTGTCATCAGAGAACTAGACAATTACTTCAGCAGTAATTGTGATTTTCTCGTCAAATTGATATTATTAAAGACTGGGGAAGCACAAAACGAGATTACCAGACCTGTACGGGAAGAGGCTAACCTGATTCATTACTTCAGAAGAGGAAATTATCTTTACCTAGAATCAGCTATTAGATTCATCTAGGCTTGCCTTGGCCCTTTCATACAGTTATGAACTTGTAAGTGCAGAAAATATATCAAGCTATTTGGTGGCCTCTATTTAAATAAGCACATTCAATTTATTTGTACTTATCTGTTAATTAGCTGTAAGTAATTTATCTCTTCTATTTATTTATTAGTTAATAATAACAGTATGTTCGATTGTTTTATAGAATTAGTAGATGTACTTATTTGTTATAGTAAATAAGCTTCAATTTATCTTTGTTCTTAATTGTTATTGACCTGTACTCCATAACAATATTATTTGCGGAAACCGGTCCACGATGATGAGAAATATCCAAAAGGAATGGTTGAAATGAAGAGTGCTGAAACAGAAATTGTCTCCTGCAGTGGGAGTAATCTATATATTCTTCGACTGTGCCTCCCCAGTGTCAATGTCCCGAAGGGCATCTAGATGTCGCCGGGGGTGATAGGGGTGGGGTTGGAGGGCATGAAGGGGACGTGAAGACGTACTCAGCTGATTATCCCTGCTACGTTGCTAGGGGGATGATGATTGTCCCGACTAGGTGCAGCTCACATTCTACGAGTGATGTAACATTCATTTGTCTCTTCACAGTCATTTATTTATCTTAAACATAATTATTTAGCAGATATAATAAATATATTTATATATATATTTTACAATAATTATTAAAAATCTTTAATTACAATAATTATTCTTTAATATTCTTTTTTGGTTGTGAATTTTC
>KZ808767.1:138721-151667 GCA_000696205.2 Oncopeltus fasciatus
ATATATATGTATATATAATACGGTAACCACTCTATTATTTTGTTTTAATACCTATGTCATGGGGAGATTTTTCATTTAACGACAATGCCGCTGCCGGTGGGAACTAAAATTCGTAGTGTAAGTCTTGGAGTGCCTGGCTAATTTACGAAAAAATAATATTTGGAAAACAATTATACATAAGTAAATGTAACAAAATATAGAATTTCAAATAAAAAAATTTCCATTATTGCAAAACCTAATGAGCCAATTTACCATAATTAAACGGAAGAAAACCATAAAAACAGCAGTGCAACCATTTAAATCTATAGTGTATGCATATAATTTATAAAACAAATTAATAAGAAAGGAATGATACTCCTCGGTAAGAGCAGCCAGTTCAGGATGGAATAGGGGATTGAGGTTTCGGCTCTGGCTAGATCTAATTATTTATGATTTGATGAAAATATCTTCGCAATGAGGACAGCAGTAAGAGCCACTGCAGAAGAGGCATAGAGGTCGCTATCTGTATTAGGGCTGGAATCTCTTTGGTATTGTGATGCTATAGGAGTTACCAGCAAGCTGGAACGGAACAATTCCTTGCTGGGCCCTGCTCTTCCTTGGTTAAGCTCGGTAGAAGAAGACCAAAACTCGAGAGAGTGTTAAAGTTAGCGTGTGGGGGATCCTAATAAGTCTTGTGTCACCTTCAAAGACAGCTTCAGTTGACCAGAAAATTGGATCATATCACCTTTCGTTGAAATTTCTGTCACGGATACACGAGATAGCTCGAATTGTCTACTTGTTTCATAATAAAGCCCTCAAAAAGTGTCAGCAGCACGAATTCGTAGGGATTTTCAAGTTATAGCGCCTTGAAGCCTTCCATTATATCGACCAGTGAGGATTCTTTTGAAGAACTAAAACGCTGTTTTAGCCGAGCTGACATCACACCGCATATAATGATGCATAGACCAATAATTTTGCTAGGAGCTTGGGTTGTCGTCAGTCGTCTCAATATCTTCCCAAACTTGTTCATAAGAGTTTTCTGAGATAATTAATTTGGAGAATTTTCAGCTTTAAGAACCGCTAAAAGATAGTGAAACTTGAAGTGTTGCTAGAGGTCCCACGAGAAAGAAGGAATTGGATTTGTACAAGATCAGGACCATGGAGAGGAGACTTCCGAGGCCGACTTCTCTATGACGCAAGAGCTTTGAGAGATAGGAGAATAACATTAGCAGTAACTGGGGAGGCGCCACATTCGCCCATCAGAAGATGCAGGTGGTCACTTGATTTTGGCTGCGAGATATTCAGTTTCAAACACAGGAATATCCTCATCTCGGACATCCTTGATTTGTACTTTACTAATTCCAGTCATACTGCTCTTTATCGGGGATAAAAATGACCGACAACCATGAAAGGGGATAAGCATATGGGATACAGCAGAACAGTAAATAAATGAAAAATCAGCAAAGAAAAGGAAAATGGACAGAGAATAATTAAAATAAATGCTGCTCACGAAAACTTGAGAGGATAATAAATGCCGAGAGGGAATAAAATATCTAAACCGCTCAAATTCAATGGGAACATTAAATATCAGAATGAGGAAAAATAAACACAAACTGAGATAAAAACAAAATAAAAATTACAAAACTAATAAAAAATACTGAAAACACAATATAAAAAAAATGTAAGACACGAGGGATTATCACAAGGTGAAATCACAAGTAGCCTGTGACACTCTACATCGTGAAAAGTAAAAAATCTGGGTAAAAACCATCACAGATTTAAAAAATATTAATAAAAAACAATATATTAGTCTGTGAGCGTTTTATAATACAATGTAAATAATATTTTGTGATGAATTGCCTGTAAATTTACTTTGTGAGAAATATCTTTCAAGCCTGCAGTGAGATTATCTTCTAAGAACAATGTAAAAAATTATATTTAAGTTAGGTTTGTTTTCCCAATGTTGCCTGAAATAACAAATTGTGAAACACAACGTAATTCATTCTGCAATTAAAACAGAAAGAATGATAAGGTAATTGAGAGAGATTTATGTGAAGTAAATATATGTACTTAGGTTTAGCAAAAATGTTCAAATCAAAATAGCAGTTAATTCCAGAAAATAAAATAAAATGTGTAGTTTGAGCAGACTATGTTTTAACAGTATATTTTCAAAATTTTTGTGTTTACAAATCCGTACGATTGATTCACACTAACGCTAATTCACACTTTCAGAATACAGCTGACCGTATAAAATGTTCTTTTGACTCTTATTCAACTTTTGTAATATACAATTTTTTAAAGAAAATATATAAGATACAATTATTAGATGTTTTTTCTTTTTATGTTGAGGTTCGGTCAAGTTAATCCAAATAATACAAATTTTTAAAAAAATGTTATTTTTTNACTAGCTGAATTTCTAGTTGCATTTCTATGATCGGTGGAAACACATTTTGGATCGGAATTGTTTATGATATTTTTAGAAATTATTTATAAAATCTAGAATTATTATTGTGGACTCCCATTGTCGTAGCTTATAACTTAATTTTTATTCGGAGCTAAAGTAAATTTATATGAAGCTATCATGAAAAAATTAAAAAACACAGTGATTATTCGTGAGTCATGATCCTTACAGTCTGGAGTCTATATATTATTGTCCTTTGTCCACTTTAACTAGTGGAATTTAATAACTTAAAATATGTTTTAAGAAATGTAATTACATGGATATAATCCGTTGCTTTTTATTGTGTAGCGTATTTGCCACAAGACCTCTCTGAAGATATTGGCTTATCGTACGATTAGGATCGGATTTTCAGACATCCTTAGATAACGGTTTCTTTATATTCCAGCTATATATATTCCATAAAGTAAGGTATTAACCTTTGAATGGCCTAAAATGTAAGCCGAAACGTTAGCAGATAATTTAAAAAATACACATTTTTTAAAATTTGTATTTTTTTAATATTTTTATCTACCTTGACCGAACCCCAATGAAGAAACATCTAAGAATAATATCTACGGCCAAAAATACTCTCCATAGGATACAGCTCTTAACAGCTCGGTAAAGAATCGATGTCATTTTTCCCGAGTTGTGCCAGGCCAATAAATAGATTCCCTGAAAGATTAGGTGATAGTATAAAGATAATTCGTTCTTACTTACTCTACTTTTGTTTGATCTAAGTAGGAGGTGAGGGCATACAACATGACATGGCTACTGAGGGCTTGGAGGCTCTTGAAGTTGCAAGCTGTGACAACAACTAGGCTTATTGACTGTGTAAGGCAATGCGATAGTCAGGTACTGTTGACCAGCTGAGTTAGGGGGCGCCCTTTGACATCGTATTGCATTTGTCAGTTTCGCCTCTGATTTACTAGTTTAAAGTGCAAAATACCATGTTGACATGTTTTATTTACTTCTGCTAATCTTCTGCACATAACCGTAGAATTGGTCTGTTATCTCTAGTGATAATTTCCACTGACCCCCCTGAACTATATCTATCAATTAATTTTTAGTTTTCTTATTCTATTGTGCTAGTCTTCTTCCGACTTCATCCAAAGTGTTGTTGGATATCATCTGAGGAGTCATACCTTTTCGCAAAGGAATCAAACTATTCACTGCTATAAAACACTTAGGTAATTCGACAACGATCCTTTTTTTAGTGTAATCCCGAAAATGTCCGTCACGCAGGATCTACGAAACCTGAGCGATTACCTAACCTAGTAGTAATTGAATATTTGTATTTTAATTTTCAATTCTCTTTAAAACACAATATCAGTGTTTGGAATTTTCAAATAACAAGAAATAAATTTAACAGCTTATATACAGTAATGTTCCAGAATTAATGAAGCTTTATTAATAATAACGACTGTTACAAAGAAAAAATGTAATTAATCCGTTGCGATGAAGATTTAAGCTCAAAGAAACGATCTGGATTTTTTAATTCAGATTTGAATAGTTTTAATCAAATTTCGTCTAACGTATGTTACGTTTTAATAAATTATGTTTACTGGAGTTGAAAAACCATTTTGAAAAACTTAATGTGCTGAATACTGATAATTAATATATATTCTTATTAATATAAAATATATTTTTTTAGATAAAGCGACACTTACAGATTATAATTGTGCATGACAAATTTTACCCCGATGGAAGACAAATTAAAGTACGATGAAACAGAATCTTCCAAATCAAATAGGGGTTAAACACCTACTCTTATTTTAACAAATATAAAGCCTATGAACATTAATTTTTAACAATTATATTAATTTTAAGGATAATTTATGATTAATATAAATGTAAATGAACTTCCTGGATTCTGGATCATTCCAGGATCCTTCAGTTCTACTTGATACAGTAGCAACAGGAACTATGAAAGGCTTCAGCCTAACCATTTTCAGATATGCTACTTTACTGTTTAACTAAAAAATATAATGGTATAATTATTTCTGTGCTAGACATTATATTTCATCTTTATTAAATTAAAATTATATCCGATGTTGTGTTCTTCTTGCAATTATGTGATTTCTGATAAACCTTAAATTATGAAAATCTGAATATAAGTAAACAAGTAGTGATATTATTTTTATATAATTTAAATTTGGTTTGTTATTTTTATTGTTATAAAAATAACAAACCAAATTTAATATTATTCAGATAAAATAAATATTTAGCTTAATGAATTTAAGATTGATAATATGTAAAACAATCTGCCACTTAAAAACGATAAATTTAAACGAGTTCTTGATGACAAAGATGAACTTAAAATCCAGTTGGAAATGTTTGAAATTGTTAATTTCAAGAAATTCATGAGGAAGAAGAAAATGTGTAATTTTATAACAGACAAGTTGGCCTTCCTGGCCATGGAATGATGAGCTTTTAATCAAGGAGACAGAAAGACATTGAAATTCTTCTAATTTTGTGGGAGGTGGGGTTGAAGATTTGAATCTACAGGGGAGGGAATATTGATTGATAAGGGGTATTCTTCTTTATTCAATATTATCTCCAGTGTATGCCGACAGTCTGTGGTGATAGGGATTTCTGCCATTAAAGTAAATTGCAAATTTTCTGTAAGTAATTTCTTTAGGTGAACAGTTTTAATTTCCGTTCTGAAGATTTCTCAATGAATCTAGGTAATCAGGTTGTTGACATAAAAGAATATGGCATTTATATATATATATATATATATATATATATATATATATATATATATATATATATATATACACACCACAGGATATATATATCATACTTCTGAAGGATGAGCATATGTTAGTAATTAACTATGCCAATGACCTAGGATAAGAACTGTAATTCCTAATATTAATTGCACCAAGGAATTGAATTAGCCTTGCAAGATGAATTTGCCACAACAAAAAGGTTTTATAGTCAGATTATTGCATTTCAGAACTTCTTTCTATGAATAAATTAAATTAGGATATTTTTGCTCTGAACAATGTTTTCAAGACAAAATTGCTATTGATATCAGAATAATGACTTTTTATTTCTGTGAAATTTTATTAAACTTTTATAAATATAATAGAAAATTTTAGTTATGCACATGTTCTTTCTAATAATTTAGACTACTTTACAGAATTGTCCAGATGTCCATTAGTAGTTGAGGATCAGACAAAAAGAAGTTTTGAGTAACGTGTAGTAACAATAATAACAAGAATTTCTTATTTTATGCCAAAGATTAAGCTTACTGTGCTAGACATCTACAGGACTTAGAAATTACAAAATATATATTCTAGAGTCAGAGTTCAATTAAAGTAAACTCTAAATGTTTGATACTTTAGTACCGCGCCATAACTTTGTTTCAATTCTTTCTACCATGATCTTTAATTATTTCCAAAGGGTTTTTGATTATTTTTACAATAACTTTTGCTACGTCTGGTTTAGCAAAGGATTGAGATCCACCGAAATCAATTCAAATTTTTAAACTTCAATTTGAATAAATAATATAGAGAAGATATTTTTTGTTATTTACTAAATTCATCAAGTATGTTGGTTCGGGTGGTGGCTGGTATCCTCTAAAAAATTGTGTGTTTTTTTCATTTTCAATTAAATATTATTTCGTCTTGGTGTAAATTGGTAATTCGGGTAGGATTTCTTGGGTTTTGAGACTTTTTGCAAATGATCTTCTTTCTCTATCTTAAATTATATTTCTTTGGTGTTGCATTAACATTGAAGGGGTTTATTGCTATTAAATTGGTAATTATTTGTTAGCATTGACAGTTCTAGGTCAATAACTGTGGTGCTAAGGAGTGGGTCTACTGGTTCTCATAAACCTTTTAATTGGAGTCGGAGGGCTATATTTCAGCAGTACTTCATTTCAAAGTGTAGTGGAAGGTTTTCTTTGTATAAACGGTTATAGTACTAACTACAATAATAGATGTAAGTTAAGTAATTTTATTATTCTTTCAAAGAACTGGAAGTGAGATTGAGAGAGAGAGGTTTGATTTCTTTCACAAATTACAAGGGCAGTAGCATAAAAGAGTAAATAATTGAAGAAATGAATAAAAATTCAATGAATACATAAGTGTTACAAATAATAGCATAATTTACATAATTATATAATTTAGTAAAAATAAATTTTAATAAAAACAATCTTAAAATATATTCGGCCGTCTATCTTTGCAAATGGAGCAAAGCTACAGAACATAACTGACAACTTAGGAATACTACCAATCAACTTAGGACAAGCCAGAATACAAACAATGGAACACGCGTTCCTACATTATTATAAATTCAATATTTTGCTTTCTCAATAAGAGGATATGATGAAACAATAGGGTATAATTTTAAGAAATATAGATAATCGGGATATTAATAGAAGTTATATTCAAAACTTCAAGAAATATTATGAAAATAATAAATATCACTTTAACAAACATGTGTACTTTTTATTGTCTGCCGACGTTTCGGCTAACGTTGTAAGGGATCAAATGTTCATGACTGAGTAAGTCATTAACAGACAAATTGTTAGATTTAAACTGTACGATTACCCAATTATTTAAAGTTAGAAGAATTAAGTATACTTTACACAAAAATTATTCAAGTTATAGAAACTTCATAAAATTTTTGTAAATTAAAAGCTTTCCTCTCCCACCTCGTATTCTGTGAGCTCATGGTTAATTTCAAGTAACGAAGAAAATAGAAAACCATTAGAGTAATTCATTACATTTTACTGTAGCATATACGTACTAACATATTAAAATTGAATCTTGACATACAATTAATTATAAACTGGATATTTAAAGTTATTTTTACCAATATACTCAACAGTTATTTAAGAACACTCTAAAATGCTTCCTATCGCTGCATTCCAGGCAAATTATTATTTTACCATTTTTCCTAATTTTAATTTTATTCTATAATCAAACAATATAATTAAACATTTAGATTATAATTGTAAAAAAAATTGAGTACTTCCATTGCCCACGCATTTATACTTCAGTAAATGCCAAGAAGAAATAATTAATCAACATCTGATTCAAGTTTCACTGATCACATTCCTTACAAAAACCAGCCCATTGCTACAATACCTCAGCCTACTCAAGTAAAAATTAAATCACCAAATGACATACAAGTAACCAACATCATCAAAGAACTTATCAACCTAGAAGTTGTTCTTCCATCTCTTGTAATTACAAAACCTCCAGTTATGGAAATTCTATTTTAGTATCTAATTTAAATTTGAACTCAATTTTGTTCTAAATCAATTTAATTTTCTGTTGCTTAAACGAAAATTAGTTTACATAATTTAACATAAAACTTTGTTAAACTAGTCAATGATAAGACACAAGATTGTGTAAGAGTCCTTACGAATACTAATATGTTCCTGACTATTATATAATTTATGGTGATATTGTTACATTGTTCCAAGTATTTCTAGAATCCCCCACTCCTTTCTGAGCCCAGCTCCAACTAAACAAACCTCTCCTCCTTGCATTTCTCCAGTGTAAGACATCCTAGTCATTTATCCTAGTGTGCCCATCTGTTGCTATTGTTCCTCTGTAATAACTATAGTTAACAAACATAATTAATTGTGATTGCAAATTTCGGATGTAAATAAAATATCTTTTCAGAAACTCAACTGTATCGAAGATTATAACTTATCCGTTTTCCTAGAAGGATGAAAAGGATAAGGATTGGACCATTTTTTTCTTTTTTTTTTATTGGTACGCATTGTCTACTTGGACTATAAATCCTGTTCCTGCTGGGAGATGGAGTTAATGGAGCTAAGATCCTCGCTCTCTTCCCCTTTCCGTTCTACATTCACACACATACCTTCCTCCCTGTCTTCAAGGGGTTTGCTTCAAGAGGTCATCACCTGACCTTCCTCTGAACTGTCCTCTAGATGCTGTTAATAAGTACAAAGGCCTCTTCTTTTCCTTAGGAAGCGGCGATATAAAGGATGAGGATTGGGCTGTTAGTCCTGTTCCTGCTGGGAGATGAAGTTATTGGAGCTAAGATCCTTGCTCTCTTACCCTTTCCGTTCTACAGCCACACACATACCTTCATCCCTGTCTTCAAGGAGCTTGTTGCGAGAGGTCATCACCTGACCTTCCTCTGAACTGTCCTCTAGATGCTGTTAATTAGTACAAAGGCCTCTTCTTTTCCTTAGGAAGCGGCGATATAAAGGATGAGGATTGGGCTGTTAGTCCTGTTCCTGCTGGGAGATGAAGTCATTGGAGCTAAGATCCTCGCTCTCTTACCCTTTCCGTTCTACAGCCACACACATACCTTCATCCCTGTCTTCAAGGAGCTTGTTGCGAGAGGACATCATCTTACCTTCCTCTCACCCTATCCCCAGCTACCAGCTCCTCAGAACTGGACTAACCTCGTGGTTGACGCAGAACACTTGAATCTTTTATCAGGTACCACCTCTCTGAGGTGTAAATTATCAATTTTATTTTAGGAAATATTTAAGTTAAGCTTTAGTCATTTATTACTGTTCATTTTTCAGATGATTCAACATAAATTATGATTAAAATGTTTATATGAAATAATATTAGACCAGTAGAAATATTTCATTACCACAATGCAGCTTATGTACATAATCTAAACATCTGATATAAAGAGATATTAAATAAACATTCGAAAACTAATCCTAATGTGTAACAACTTCTCTAGAAGATTTTTGGAAGGCATCAGCTGATTTGGAGGCTTGATATACCGTCCATAACTCCAATTCTCGATTAAGATTCGTGAACCCTAACTGATGAATGAGGCGAATGCACACCTTCAATCCAGTCAATTCAGCGAAAGAGATTAGCTTGTCTTTCCCATTTATTTTGACAGGAACTTTGATCTGATTCTCCTTCTGAGTGAATCATAATCGTCTTATTGGGCAATCCATAAGATTTTGGTTATTCCTCTTTCCTTGCAATCTTCCATTTATCCCAATATAGATCGTTCTTCTTACAATTACTACAGGTACTCCCTTTCCAATATATGTTTCCTCTTCAGGCAAAGTTGGTCAAACTCTTTCATTATTCCTGACTAATATGACTAATATAGGCAGGTTTTCCTATATCTTATGTAGGATTTACCTTTACACTTACAGTAGGATTTGCACTGAAATGAAAAAATGGGATTTTATTTTTGATAAAAAGTATTTACTTTTATATAACAGCAGCCATAAGCTTTTTCTACCTTCAATTCCTGCATATTTTCAGTGGCATTGACATGGACCTAACCGTACTGGTCATCGTACTGATGAATGAAAAAGGTACTCGTTTGTTTGTTTGTCAGTGCCGGAATAAATAGTTTTAAAAGTTTCATTGTTGTCTTTTGATCGCACTGTACTCCTAATAATTACATTTATATCTATTTAAGTGATGATGTGATGTACTGATATGATTTTCTGTTATGAATAGACAAGTTCTTTTGTTCAGCTAATACATTCAAACATCAGCGATTATAATGTCCTCATTAATGATAAATTATCTAATTTATCTTAATTTTCACCTCAGTTATAAGAGAACTGCATCTTACTAAAAGAAGGGCTTTACGAGGAATCAAATTGTCTTAAGAGTTGTATTTAGAGGTAACTGAATGCAAGGGAGATGCCACTTGACAGGTTTTTCTCTTATTTATTTTATTATTTCACAGCCTGTGATCATTAATTTCTTTACTGTGCCAAAATAAATGAAGCTATTGATATATATATTTTTTTTTTCAGAACTCTATTGACAAAATAAACTTGGACAAGCAAAAGAATAATAGATAACTATTAATAAATAATAAATAAGCTTATTTCTTTCTTTTTCTTTTTTTATCAAACTCTTGCCTTGTTCTGAATGAAGACATTTTTGTTTACAGGTTTCCTTAGTAAGAAAATGTTGACTGCAAATCAATATAAGTTACTCTACGCCCTATGGAGTAAAGTCCCTGATGCCCTTGAGAAAGCCCTGAACGATAAAGCGTTCGACAGCATAATCAGAGGACAAAGTTGGGACTATGACCTCATCATAACAGCGCCATTTGTCTGCCTGGAACCTCTAGTTGCACTCGGACACAAACACAACGTACCAGTTGTCAGTTTGTACCCGGTGACTCTTTCTTCGTGGTCGAGCTATTTCTCCGGGAACGATTTCCTTCCATCCTACATTCCGGGTTACTGGACCACTTTCTCTGACAAAATGACCATCTTTGAAAGAATTGAAAACACAATCCTGGCCTACGCCAAAATATTTCTTGGGCTTTATTTCTATCTACCAAGGCAGGTAAGCTCGATGCATATTTAATGGTGATTGCATGGTCCTGATTGAAGGTCTGCTTTATTTCTCTTTTACCATAACAAATGCATTTTTGCATGGGTTTGAAGAAATAAGTATTGGCTAAGGTGTTTTTTTTTTTGTTTTTTTTATAAATTATTTAAAAGATAATCTTCCCATTACCCTATTTGATATGTTACTCTCAGAATATTTGAAATTTTCTTTCTCTCTTATATGTTCAGTATCCACATACAGTTTTATATTTTCATTTATTTATTCTTTAGTTGGAAGTTCGTTGGCCATCAAGTCTTATGCTGGAGAAATTAGTCAGGGTTTCTTCCAGGACGGAAAAATAAAAAATAACATACTCCATAATGGTGAAATCTTAGAGTGAAGTTTAGTTCTCCCATTGACCATAAACCTCCCTTGGAGATCTCTCCTGTCATTACTATCGCCCTGATGATAACTTACAGGTCAAGTCGAAACGTCGGCAATCTGAAACTGACCGAAACCCTTACTAATTTCATCAGCATTATTTATTCTTTGTTAGATTATGACATATAGACAGATTACTATATTTTTTTTTTTTTCATATTCAGCACTGATAAAGCCCTGAAATTCAAGCCAAAACGTTGGATGAAATAAAAACATTTTTGGTTACAAATTACTTTTCAATTCTTCAACTACCAAGACCAAATTCCTGATAATCTTCTCTTCACTGATGACTTACTTAAATTATAGTTCAAGTTACAAAATAATAATCATGTCCCATTTCAAACGTGGAATTCTTGGTTAAATTGGTTTATATATGTTCTACTATGTATGGAATGCAACTTATGATTTACATCGAAGAATATATTTACAGAGGACCGATTTTTTGACATCTTAAAAAGAGTCAAATTAATTTTTTTTTTTTTTTTTTAATAATTATGTTTAAAACGAATGACTTGATATTTTGCAGGAACTTCTTATGGAAAGATACATATATGGCGGTTCGAAAGAACATCCACCTCTCACTGAGTTGTTGAAGAACGTCTCTATCCACTTCTCTGACTCACATTACACACTCTCCTACCCTCGTCCGTTCCAGCCGAACACCATACCTGTCGGAGGACTAACCATGAAGCCTGCCAGCCCCCTGTCCAAGGTGAACTTTATTTTCTTTGTTCATTTTCCTTAAGGTGAAAACAACTTCCAAGCCGAAGACAACGATGGGTGTAAAAATTAAGGTCACTAAAGTTTACTCAAGAATGGCCTTGAAGATCAGGAAGAAGGAAGTGAGGGAATCACTCGACCATTGTCGCTACATTCATAAATTTCTTTCTTAACAAGCGTTTTTCGTAAAATTTATAGAACGAATTCGTTAGGAAATTACATTTTACACCTATTATGTTCCATAATTTTTTTTCGTAACTCAAAATACTATTCCGCTATTACGATTATAAATTTTGGTTTCTCTCTCTCTCTCTCTCTCTAAACACAGCCCCCATTTCTACATTCGATATCAACCATGATTTACCCTCGGGGCAAATCCGCTAACGAAAAGGAAAATAAAATGCTAGTTTAAGTTCATATGAACCAATGCCTGTTGATTTTTTTTTTATTTTTATAGATAATAGAGAGATAAAATTAAGAATTAAACCTTCCAATTCGACCACAACATTCAGCTAGCCATAAGAAAATAAAATATAATTTATTGTGCTTATTAAATAACCATAGGATCAGCAATGACAAAATGCTGAAGAATGTGCAATGGAGAAATTGAAGTTGGCCAAGTAATCCGACATTTGGAAATATATAATTTCTTTTTCAAGGCTAGTCTATAACAAAATACAATTGAAATATTGAAACTTCAAAAAATATAATCAAATTAGTAAAATTTTATAACAAATTGTTCAAAGTAATATAGTAGTGGTCAAAGCTTTAAAAAATCGAGTGACTTAGTTAAAATATTATAATCTAAAAAAAATATTGATTTACAAATTTAATTGCTTTTATTCCGTATCTTCCCGAATTTACGAAAATCTTGTATAACCTACAGTATATTTGGGCTAAAGGTTGTACGAGAATTGTGTATATTTATATATATTTATTTATTTATTTATTAATATAATTTATTGTTTTGGGAGCGTTACACTACACAAGTATTGATTATTAATAAACAAATATCATTCATACCTTCTTTTTCTATATCAGTTAAAAAAACTTTATCTCTGAAAGGACATTTTGGGAGAATAAATAGTATTTGCCA